>CM067375.1:9128287-9244076 GCA_034401795.1 Chaetoderma sp. LZ-2023a
CGCATGACACGTGTGTTTGTTTTTGTTATGGTTACCATATATATTGTCAACCTTGTTATATTTGACCTAACATTGTTCTGGAATATTAGTTGTTGTTGTGGTTACCATATATATTGTCAACCTTGTTATATTTAACTTAACATTGTTCTTGTATATACGTTGTTGTTGTGGTTACCATATATAATGTCAACCTTGTTATATTTGACTTAACATTGCCCTGGAATATTAGTTGTTGTTGTGGTTACCATATGTATTGTCAACTTTGTTATATCTGACTTATCATTGCCCTGGAATATTAGGTGTTGTTGTGGTTACCATATGTATTGTCAACCCTGTTATATTTAACTTAACATTGTTCTTGTATATAAGTCGTTGTTGTGGTTACCATATACATTGTAAACTTGTTATATTTGACTTAACATTGCCCTGGAATATTAGGTGTTGTTGTGGTTACCATATGTATTGTCAACCTTGTTATATTTGACTTAGCATTGTTCTGGGAGCTTAGTTGTTGTTGTGGTTACCATATATATTGTCAAGCTTGTGTAGTTGTTTTTGTTATGGTTACCATATATATTGTCAACCTTGTTATATTTGGCCTAACATTGTTCTGGAATATTAGTTGTTGTTGTGGTTACCATATATATTGTCAACCTTGTTATATTTTACTTAACATTGTTCTTGTATATACGTTGTTGTTGTGGTTACCATATATAATGTCAACCTTGTTATATTTGACTTAACATTGCCCTGGAATATTAGTTGTTGTTGTGGTTACCATATATATTGTCAGCACTGTTATATTGGACAAAGCTTTGTTCTAGTATATTATTTGTTGTGGTATATATTGGTATCCTTGTCATATTTGACTTAGCATTATTCTGGAATATTAGTTGTTGTTGTGGTTTCTTTATATATGTTCCACCTTGTTATATTTGACTTGGCATTGTTCTGGAATATTAGCTGTTGTTGTGGTTACCATATTTATTGTCAACCTTGTTATATTTGGCTTGGCATTGTTCTGGAATATTAGCTGTTGTTGTGGTTACCATATATATTGTCAACCTTGTTATATTTGACTTGGCATTGTTCTGGAATATTAGCTGTTGTTGTGGTTACCATATATATTGTTAACCATGTTATATTTGACTTAGCATTGTTCTGGAATATTAGTTGTTGTTGTGGTTACCATATTTATTGTCAACCTTGTTATATTTGACTTGGCATTGTTCTGGAATATTAGCTGTTGTTGTGGTTACCATATATATTGTCAAGCTTGTGTAGTTGTTTTTGTTATGGTTACCAAATATATTGTCAACCTTGTTATATTTGGCCTAACATTGTTCTGGAATATTTGTTGTTGTTGTGGTTACCATATATATTGTCAACCTTGTTATATTTAACTTAACATTGTTCTTGTATATAAGTTGTTGTTGTGGTTACCATATATATTGTCAACCTTGTTATATTTGGCCTAACATTGTTCTGGAATATTAGTTGTTGTTGTGGTTACCATATATATTGTCAACCTTGTTATATTTTACTTAACATTGTTCTTGTATATACGTTGTTGTTGTGGTTACCATATATAATGTCAACCTTGTTATATTTGACTTAACATTGCCCTGGAATATTAGTTGTTGTTGTGGTTACCATATACATTGTAAACTTGTTATATTTGACTTAACATTGCCCTGGAATATTAGGTGTTGTTGTGGTTACCATATGTATTGTCAACCTTGTTATATTTGACTTAGCATTGTTCTGGGAGCTTAGTTGTTGTTGTGGTTACCATATATATTGTCAAGCTTGTGTAGTTGTTTTTGTTATGGTTACCATATATATTGTCAACCTTGTTATATTTGGCCTAACATTGTTCTGGAATATTAGTTGTTGTTGTGGTTACCATATATATTGTCAACCTTGTTATATTTTACTTAACATTGTTCTTGTATATACGTTGTTGTTGTGGTTACCATATATAATGTCAACCTTGTTATATTTGACTTAACATTGCCCTGGAATATTAGTTGTTGTTGTGGTTACCATATATATTGTCAGCACTGTTATATTGGACAAAGCTTTGTTCTAGTATATTATTTGTTGTGGTATATATTGGTATCCTTGTCATATTTGACTTAGCATTATTCTGGAATATTAGTTGTTGTTGTGGTTTCTTTATATATGTTCCACCTTGTTATATTTGACTTGGCATTGTTCTGGAATATTAGCTGTTGTTGTGGTTACCATATTTATTGTCAACCTTGTTATATTTGACTTGGCATTGTTCTGGAATATTAGCTGTTGTTGTGGTTACCATATATATTGTCAACCTTGTTATATTTGACTTGGCATTGTTCTGGAATATTAGCTGTTGTTGTGGTTACCATATATATTGTTAACCATGTTATATTTGACTTAGCATTGTTCTGGAATATTAGTTGTTGTTGTGGTTACCATATTTATTGTCAACCTTGTTATATTTGACTTGGCATTGTTCTGGAATATTAGCTGTTGTTGTGGTTACCATATATATTGTCAAGCTCGTGCTGTTGTTTTTGTTGTGGTTACCATACATATTGTCCACTATGTTATATCTAACTTAACATTGTTCTGGTATATGAGTTGTTGTTGTGGTTACCATATATATTGTCAACCTTGTTATATTAGACTTAACATTGCCCTTGCATATTAGGTGTTGTTGTGGTTACCATATGCATTGTCAACCTTGTTATATTTGACTTAGCATTGTTCCGGGAGCTTAGTTGTTATTGTGGTTACCATATATATTGTCAAGCTTGTGTAGTTGTTTTTGTTATGGTTACCAAATATATTGTCAACCTTGTTATATTTAACTTAACATTGTTCTTGTATATAAGTTGTTGTTGTGGTTACCATATATATTGTCAACCTTGTTATATTTGGCCTAACATTGTTCTGGAATATTAGTTGTTGTTGTGGTTACCAGATATATTGTCAACCTTGTTATATTTAACTTAACATTGCACTGGAATATAATTTGTTGTTGTGGTTACCATATGTATTGTCAACCTTGTTATATTTGACTTAACATTGCCCTGGAATATTAGGTGTTGTTGTGGTTACCATATGTATTGTCAACCCTGTTATATTTAACTTAACATTGTTCTTGTATATAAGACGTTGTTGTGGTTACCATATACATTGTAAACTTGTTATATTTGACTTAACATTGCCCTGGAATATTAGGTGTTGTTGTGGTTACCATATGTATTGTCAACCTTGTTATAGTTGACTTAGCATTGTTCTGGGAGCTTAGTTGTTGTTGTGGTTACCATATATATTGTCAAGCTTGTGTAGTTGTTTTTGTTATGGTTACCATATATATTGTCAACCTTGTTATATTTGGCCTAACATTGTTCTGGAATATTAGTTGTTGTTGTGGTTACCATATATATTGTCAACCTTGTTATATTTAACTTAACATTGTTCTTGTATATACGTTGTTGTTGTGGTTACCATATATAATGTCAACCTTGTTATATTTGACTTAACATTGCCCTGGAATATTAGTTGTTGTTGTGGTTACCATATATATTGTCAGCACTGTTATATTGGACAAAGCTTTGTTCTAGTATATTATTTGTTGCGGTATATATTGGTATCCTTGTCATATTTGACTTAGCATTATTCTGGAATATTAGTTGTTGTTGTGGTTTCTTTATATATGTTCCACCTTGTTATATTTGACTTGGCATTGTTCTGGAATATTAGCTGTTGTTGTGGTTACCATATTTATTGTCAACATTGTTATATTTGACTTGGCATTGTTCTGGAATATTAGCTGTTGTTGTGGTTACCATATATATTGTCAAGCTCGTGCTGTTGTTTTTGTTGTGGTTACCATACATATTGTCCACTATGTTATATCTAACTTAACATTGTTCTGGTATATGAGTTGTTGTTGTGGTTACCATATATATTGTCAACCTTGTTATATTAGACTTAACATTGCCCTTGCATATTAGGTGTTGTTGTGGTTACCATATGCATTGTCAACCTTGTTATATTTGACTTAGCATTGTTCCGGGAGCTTAGTTGTTATTGTGGTTACCATATATATTGTCAAGCTTGTGTAGTTGTTTTTGTTATGGTTACCAAATATATTGTCAACCTTGTTATATTTAACTTAACATTGTTCTTGTATATAAGTTGTTGTTGTGGTTACCATATATATTGTCAACCTTGTTATATTTGGCCTAACATTGTTCTGGAATATTAGTTGTTGTTGTGGTTACCAGATATATTGTCAACCTTGTTATATTTAACTTAACATTGCACTGGAATATAATTTGTTGTTGTGGTTACCATATGTATTGTCAACCTTGTTATATTTGACTTAACATTGCCCTGGAATATTAGGTGTTGTTGTGGTTACCATATGTATTGTCAACCCTGTTATATTTAACTTAACATTGTTCTTGTATATAAGACGTTGTTGTGGTTACCATATACATTGTAAACTTGTTATATTTGACTTAACATTGCCCTGGAATATTAGGTGTTGTTGTGGTTACCATATGTATTGTCAACCTTGTTATAGTTGACTTAGCATTGTTCTGGGAGCTTAGTTGTTGTTGTGGTTACCATATATATTGTCAAGCTTGTGTAGTTGTTTTTGTTATGGTTACCATATATATTGTCAACCTTGTTATATTTGGCCTAACATTGTTCTGGAATATTAGTTGTTGTTGTGGTTACCATATATATTGTCAACCTTGTTATATTTAACTTAACATTGTTCTTGTATATACGTTGTTGTTGTGGTTACCATATATAATGTCAACCTTGTTATATTTGACTTAACATTGCCCTGGAATATTAGTTGTTGTTGTGGTTACCATATATATTGTCAGCACTGTTATATTGGACAAAGCTTTGTTCTAGTATATTATTTGTTGCGGTATATATTGGTATCCTTGTCATATTTGACTTAGCATTATTCTGGAATATTAGTTGTTGTTGTGGTTTCTTTATATATGTTCCACCTTGTTATATTTGACTTGGCATTGTTCTGGAATATTAGCTGTTGTTGTGGTTACCATATTTATTGTCAACATTGTTATATTTGACTTGGCATTGTTCTGGAATATTAGCTGTTGTTGTGGTTACCATATATATTGTCAACCTTGTTATATTTGACTTGGCATTGTTCTGGAATATTATCTGCTGGTGTGGTTACCATATATATTGTCAACCTTGTTATATTTGACTTAACATTGCCCTGGAATATTAGGTGTTGTTGTGGTTACCATATGTATTGTCAACTTTGTTATATTTGCCTTAGCATTGTTCTGGGAGCTTAGCTGTTGTTGTGGTTACCATATATATTGTCAAGCTTGTGTACTTGTTTTTATTATGGTTACCATATATCTTGTCAACCTTGTTATATTTGGCCTAACATTGTTCTGGAATATTAGTTGTTGTTGTGGTTACCATATATATTGTCAACCTTGTTATATTTAACTTAACATTGTTCTTGTATATACGTTGTTGTTGTGGTTACCATATATATTGTCAACCTTGTTATATTTGACTTAACATTGCCCTGGAACATTAGGTGTTATTGTGGTTACCATATGTATTGTCAACCTTGTTATGTTTGACTTGGCATTGTTCTTGGAGCTTAGCCGTTGTTGTGGTTACCATATATATATTGTCAAGCTTGTGTAGTTGTTTTTGTTATGGTTACCATATATATATATTGTCAACCTTATTATATTTGGCTTAACATTGTTCTGGAATATTAGTTCTTGTTGTGGTTACCATATATATATTGTCAACTTTGTTATATTTGACTTAATATTGTTCTGATGTATCAGTTGTTGTTGTGGTTACCATATATATTGTCGGCCTTGGTATATTAGACTTAGCACTCTTCTGGATTATTATCTGCTCTTATGGTTACCATATATGTTGTCAAACCTGTTATATTTGACTTAGTATTGTTCTGGAATGTTAGTTGTTGTTGTGATTACCATATATATTGTCAACCTTGGTATATTAGACTTAGCATTGTTCTGGATTATTATCTGCTGTTGTGGCTACCATATATATTGTCAACCTTGTTATATTTAACTTAACATTGTTCTTGTATATAAGTCGTTGTTGTGGTTACCATATATATTGTCAACCTTGTTATATTTGGCCTAACATTGTTCTGGAATATTAGTTGTTGTTGTGGTTACCATATATATTGTCAACCGTGGTATATTTAACTTAACATTGTTCTTGTATATACGTTGTTGTTGTGGTTACCATATATATTGTCACCCTTGGTATATTTGACTTAGCACTCTTCTGGATTATTATCTGCTGTTATGGCTACCATATATGTTTTCAAACCTGTTATATTTGACTTAGCATTGTTCTTGGAGCTTAGTCGTTGTTATGGTTACCATATATATTGTCAAGCTTGTGTAGTTGTTTTTGTTATGATTACCATATATATATTGTCAACCTTGTTATATTTGGCTTAACATTGTTCTGGAATATTAGTTCTTGTTGTGGTTACCATATATATTGTCAACCTTGTTATATTTGACTTAATATTGTTCTGGTGTATCAGTTGTTGTTGTGGTTACCAGATATATTGTCAGCCTTGGTAAATTAGACTTAGCATTGTTCTCGTGTATTAGTTGTTGTTGTGGTTACCATCTATATTGTCACCCTTGGTATATTTGACTTAGCACTCTTCTGGATTATTATCTGCTGTTGTGGTTACCATATATGTTGTCAAACCTGTTATATTTGACTTAGTATTATTATGGAATGTTAGTTGTTGTTGTGGTTACCATATATATTGTCAACCTTGGTGTATTAGACTTAGCATTGTTCTGGATTATTATCTGATTTTGTGGTTACCATATATATTGTCAAACTTGTTATATTTAACTTAACATTGTTCTTGTATATACGTTGTTGTTGTGGTTACCATATATATTGTCAACCTTGTTATATTAGACTTAACATTGCCCTGGCATATTAGGTATTGTTGTGGTTACCATATGCATTGTCAACCTTGTTATATTTGACGTAGCATTGTTCCGGGAGCTTAGTTGTTATTGTGGTTACCATATATATTGTCAAGCTTGTGTAGTTGTTTTTGTTATGGTTACCAAATATATTGTCAACCTTGTTATATTTGGCCTAACATTGTTCTGGAATATTTGTTGTTGGTGTGGTTACCATATATATTGTCAACCTTGTTATATTTAACTTAACATTGTTCTTGTATATAAGTTGTTGTTGTGGTTACCATATATATTGTCAACCTTGTTATATTTGGCCTAACATTGTTCTGGAATATTAGTTGTTGTTGTGGTTACCATATATATTGTCAACCTTGTTATATTTAACTTAACATTGCCCTGGAATATAATTTGTTGTTGTGGTTACCATATGTATTGTCAACTTTGTTATATTTGACTTAACATTGCCCTGGAATATTAGGTGTTGTTGTGGTTACCATATGTATTGTCAACCCTGTTATATTTAACTTAACATTGTTCTTGTATATAAGTCGTTGTTGTGGTTACCATATACATTGTAAACTTGTTATATTTGACTTAACATTGCCCTGGAATATTAGGTGTTGTTGTGGTTACCATATGTATTGTCAACCTTGTTATATTTGACTTAGCATTGTTCTGGGAGCTTAGTTGTCGTTGTGGTTACCATATATATTGTCAAGCTTGTGTAGTTGTTTTTGTTATGGTTACCATATATATTGTCAACCTTGTTATATTTGGCCTAACATTGTTCTGGAATATTAGTTGTTGTTGTGGTTACCATATATATTGTCAACCTTGTTATATTTTACTTAACATTGTTCTTGTATATACGTTGTTGTTGTGGTTACCATATATAATGTCAACCTTGTTATATTTGACTTAACATTGCCCTGGAATATTAGTTGTTGTTGTGGTTACCATATGTATTGTCAACTTTGTTATATCTGACTTAACATTGCCCTGGAATATTAGGTGTTGTTGTGGTTACCATATGTATTGTCAACCCTGTTATATTTAACTTAACATTGTTCTTGTATATAAGTCGTTGTTGTGGTTACCATATACATTGTAAACTTGTTATATTTGACTTAACATTGCCCTGGAATATTAGGTGTTGTTGTGGTTACCATATGTATTGTCAACCTTGTTATATTTGACTTAGCATTGTTCTGGGAGCTTAGTTGTTGTTGTGGTTACCATATATATTGTCAAGCTTGTGTAGTTGTTTTTGTTATGGTTACCATATATATTGTCAACCTTGTTATATTTGGCCTAACATTGTTCTGGAATATTAGTTGTTGTTGTGGTTACCATATATATTGTCAACCTTGTTATATTTTACTTAACATTGTTCTTGTATATACGTTGTTGTTGTGGTTACCATATATAATGTCAACCTTGTTATATTTGACTTAACATTGCCCTGGAATATTAGTTGTTGTTGTGGTTACCATATATATTGTCAGCACTGTTATATTGGACAAAGCTTTGTTCTAGTATATTATTTGTTGTGGTATATATTGGTATCCTTGTCATATTTGACTTAGCATTATTCTGGAATATTAGTTGTTGTTGTGGTTTCTTTATATATGTTCCACCTTGTTATATTTGACTTGGCATTGTTCTGGAATATTAGCTGTTGTTGTGGTTACCATATTTATTGTCAACCTTGTTATATTTGGCTTGGCATTGTTCTGGAATATTAGCTGTTGTTGTGGTTACCATATATATTGTCAACCTTGTTATATTTGACTTGGCATTGTTCTGGAATATTAGCTGCTGTTGTGGTTACCATATATATTGTTAACCATGTTATATTTGACTTAGCATTGTTCTGGAATATTAGTTGTTGTTGTGGTTACCATATTTATTGTCAACCTTGTTATATTTGACTTGGCATTGTTCTGGAATATTAGCTGTTGTTGTGGTTACCATATATATTGTCAAGCTTGTGTAGTTGTTTTTGTTATGGTTACCAAATATATTGTCAACCTTGTTATATTTGGCCTAACATTGTTCTGGAATATTTGTTGTTGTTGTGGTTACCATATATATTGTCAACCTTGTTATATTTAACTTAACATTGTTCTTGTATATAAGTTGTTGTTGTGGTTACCATATATATTGTCAACCTTGTTATATTTGGCCTAACATTGTTCTGGAATATTAGTTGTTGTTGTGGTTACCATATATATTGTCAACCTTGTTATATTTAACTTAACATTGCCCTGGAATATAATTTGTTGTTGTGGTTACCATATGTATTGTCAACTTTGTTATATTTGACTTAACATTGCCCTGGAATATTAGGTGTTGTTGTGGTTACCATATGTATTGTCAACCCTGTTATATTTAACTTAACATTGTTCTTGTATATAAGTCGTTGTTGTGGTTACCATATACATTGTAAACTTGTTATATTTGACTTAACATTGCCCTGGAATATTAGGTGTTGTTGTGGTTACCATATGTATTGTCAACCTTGTTATATTTGACTTAGCATTGTTCTGGGAGCTTAGTTGTCGTTGTGGTTACCATATATATTGTCAAGCTTGTGTAGTTGTTTTTGTTATGGTTACCATATATATTGTCAACCTTGTTATATTTGGCCTAACATTGTTCTGGAATATTAGTTGTTGTTGTGGTTACCATATATATTGTCAACCTTGTTATATTTTACTTAACATTGTTCTTGTATATACGTTGTTGTTGTGGTTACCATATATAATGTCAACCTTGTTATATTTGACTTAACATTGCCCTGGAATATTAGTTGTTATTGTGGTTACCATATACATTGTAAACTTGTTATATTTGACTTAACATTGCCCTGGAATATTAGGTGTTGTTGTGGTTACCATATGTATTGTCAACCTTGTTATATTTGACTTAGCATTGTTCTGGGAGCTTAGTTGTTGTTGTGGTTACCATATATATTGTCAAGCTTGTGTAGTTGTTTTTGTTATGGTTACCATATATATTGTCAACCTTGTTATATTTGGCCTAACATTGTTCTGGAATATTAGTTGTTCCATATATATTGTCAACCTTGTTATATTTTACTTAACATTGTTCTTGTATATACGTTGTTGTTGTGGTTACCATATATAATGTCAACCTTGTTATATTTGACTTAACATTGCCCTGGAATATTAGTTGTTGTTGTGGTTACCATATATATTGTCAGCACTGTTATATTGGACAAAGCTTTGTTCTAGTATATTATTTGTTGTGGTATATATTGGTATCCTTGTCATATTTGACTTAGCATTATTCTGGAATATTAGTTGTTGTTGTGGTTTCTTTATATATGTTCCACCTTGTTATATTTGACTTGGCATTGTTCTGGAATATTAGCTGTTGTTGTGGTTACCATATTTATTGTCAACCTTGTTATATTTGGCTTGGCATTGTTCTGGAATATTAGCTGTTGTTGTGGTTACCATATATATTGTCAACCTTGTTATATTTGACTTGGCATTGTTCTGGAATATTAGCTGCTGTTGTGGTTACCATATATATTGTTAACCATGTTATATTTGACTTAGCATTGTTCTGGAATATTAGTTGTTGTTGTGGTTACCATATTTATTGTCAACCTTGTTATATTTGACTTGGCATTGTTCTGGAATATTAGCTGTTGTTGTGGTTACCATATATATTGTCAAGCTTGTGTAGTTGTTTTTGTTATGGTTACCAAATATATTGTCAACCTTGTTATATTTGGCCTAACATTGTTCTGGAATATTTGTTGTTGTTGTGGTTACCATATATATTGTCAACCTTGTTATATTTAACTTAACATTGTTCTTGTATATAAGTTGTTGTTGTGGTTACCATATATATTGTCAACCTTGTTATATTTAGACTTAGCATTGTTCTGGATTATTATCTGCTGTTGTGGTTACCATATATATTGTCAACCTTGTTATATTTAACTTAACATTGCCCTGGAATATAATTTGTTGTTGTGGTTACCATATATATTGTCAACTTTGTTATATTTGACTTAACATTGCCCTGGAATATTAGGTGTTGTTGTGGTTACCATATGTATTGTCAACCCTGTTATATTTAACTTAACATTGTTCTTGTATATAAGTCGTTGTTGTGGTTACCATATACATTGTAAACTTGTTATATTTGACTTAACATTGCCCTGGAATATTAGGTGTTGTTGTGGTTACCATATGTATTGTCAACCTTGTTATATTTGACTTAGCATTGTTCTGGGAGCTTAGTTGTCGTTGTGGTTACCATATATATTGTCAAGCTTGTGTAGTTGTTTTTGTTATGGTTACCATATATATTGTCAACCTTGTTATATTTGGCCTAACATTGTTCTGGAATATTAGTTGTTGTTGTGGTTACCATATATATTGTCAACCTTGTTATATTTTACTTAACATTGTTCTTGTATATACGTTGTTGTTGTGGTTACCATATATAATGTCAACCTTGTTATATTTGACTTAACATTGCCCTGGAATATTAGTTGTTATTGTGGTTACCATATACATTGTAAACTTGTTATATTTGACTTAACATTGCCCTGGAATATTAGGTGTTGTTGTGGTTACCATATGTATTGTCAACCTTGTTATATTTGACTTAGCATTGTTCTGGGAGCTTAGTTGTTGTTGTGGTTACCATATATATTGTCAAGCTTGTGTAGTTGTTTTTGTTATGGTTACCATATATATTGTCAACCTTGTTATATTTGGCCTAACATTGTTCTGGAATATTAGTTGTTGTTGTGGTTACCATATATATTGTCAACCTTGTTATATTTTACTTAACATTGTTCTTGTATATACGTTGTTGTTGTGGTTACCATATATAATGTCAACCTTGTTATATTTGACTTAACATTGCCCTGGAATATTAGTTGTTGTTGTGGTTACCATATATATTGTCAGCACTGTTATATTGGACAAAGCTTTGTTCTAGTATATTATTTGTTGTGGTATATATTGGTATCCTTGTCATATTTGACTTAGCATTATTCTGGAATATTAGTTGTTGTTGTGGTTTCTTTATATATGTTCCACCTTGTTATATTTGACTTGGCATTGTTCTGGAATATTAGCTGTTGTTGTGGTTACCATATTTATTGTCAACCTTGTTATATTTGACTTGGCATTGTTCTGGAATATTAGCTGTTGTTGTGGTTACCATATATATTGTCAACCTTGTTATATTTGACTTAGCATTGTTCTGGAATATTAGCTGTTGTTGTGGTTACCATATATATTGTCAACCTTGTTATATTTGACTTAGCATTGTTCTGGAATATTAGTTGTTGTTGTGGTTACCATATATATTGTCAACCTTGTTATATTTGACTTGGCATTGTTCTGGAATATTAGCTGTTGTTGTGGTTACCATATATATTGTCAAGCTCGTGCTGTTGTTTTTGTTGTGGTTACCATACATATTGTCCACTATGTTATATCTAACTTAACATTGTTCTGGTATATGAGTTGTTGTTGTGGTTACCATATATATTGTCAACCTTGTTATATTAGACTTAACATTGCCCTTGCATATTAGGTGTTGTTGTGGTTACCATATGCATTGTCAACCTTGTTATATTTGACTTAGCATTGTTCCGGGAGCTTAGTTGTTATTGTGGTTACCATATATATTGTCAAGCTTGTGTAGTTGTTTTTGTTATGGTTACCAAATATATTGTCAACCTTGTTATATTTAACTTAACATTGTTCTTGTATATAAGTTGTTGTTGTGGTTACCATATATATTGTCAACCTTGTTATATTTGGCCTTAACATTGTTCTGGAATATTAGTTGTTGTTGTGGTTACCAGATATATTGTCAACCTTGTTATATTTGACTTAACATTGTTCTGGAATATAGTTGTTGTTGTGGTTACCATATGTATTGTCAACCTTGTTATATTTGACTTAACATTGTTCTGGAATATTAGGTGTTGTTGTGGTTACCATATGTATTGTCAACCCTGTTATATTTAACTTAACATTGTTCTTGTATATAAGACGTTGTTGTGGTTACCATATATATTGTCAACCTTGTTATATTTGACTTAACATTGCCCTGGAATATTAGGTGTTGTTGTGGTTACCATATGTATTGTCAACCTTGTTATATTTGACTTAGCATTGTTCTGGGAGCTTAGTTGTTGTTGTGGTTACCATATATATTGTCAAGCTTGTGTAGTTGTTTTTGTTATGGTTACCATATATATTGTCAACCTTGTTATATTTGGCCTAACATTGTTCTGGAATATTAGTTGTTGTTGTGGTTACCATATATATTGTCAACCTTGTTATATTTAACTTAACATTGTTCTTGTATATACGTTGTTGTTGTGGTTACCATATATATGTCACCCTTGGTTATATTTGACTTAACATTGCCCTGGAATATTAGTTGTTGTTGTGGTTACCATATATATTGTCAGCACTGTTATATTGGACAAAGCTTTGTTCATATATTATTTGTTGCGGTATATATTGGTACCTTGTTATATTTGACTTAGCATTGTTCTGGAATATTAGTTGTTGTTGTGGTTACCATATATATGTTCCACCTTGTTATATTTGACTTGGCATTGTTCTGGAATATTAGCTGTTGTTGTGGTTACCATATATTATTGTCAACCTTGTTATATTTGACTTAACATTGTTCTGGAATATTAGTTCTTGTTGTGGTTACCATATATATTGTCAACCTTGTTATATTTGACTTGGCATTGTTCTTGTATCAGTTGTTGTTGTGGTTACCATATATATTGTCAACCTTGTTATATTTGACTTAACATTGCCCTGGAATATTAGGTGTTGTTGTGGTTACCATATGTATTGTCAACTTTGTTATATTTGACTTAGCATTGTTCTGGGAGCTTAGTTGTTGTTGTGGTTACCATATATATTGTCAAGCTTGTGTAGTTGTTTTTATTATGGTTACCATATATATTGTCAACCTTGTTATATTTGGCCTAACATTGTTCTGGAATATTAGTTGTTGTTGTGGTTACCATATATATTGTCAACCTTGTTATATTTAACTTAACATTGTTCTTGTATATACGTTGTTGTTGTGGTTACCATATATATTGTCAACCTTGTTATATTTGACTTAACATTGCCCTGGAACATTAGGTGTTGTTGTGGTTACCATATGTATTGTCAACCTTGTTATATTTGACTTAGCATTGTTCTTGGAGCTTAGTCGTTGTTGTGGTTACCATATATATTGTCAAGCTTGTGTAGTTGTTTTTGTTATGGTTACCATATATATATATTGTCAACCTTGTTATATTTGGCTTAACATTGTTCTGGAATATTAGTTCTTGTTGTGGTTACCATATATATTGTCAACCTTGTTATATTTGACTTAATATTGTTCTGGTGTATCAGTTGTTGTTGTGGTTACCATATATATTGTCAGCCTTGGTATATTAGACTTAGCACTCTTCTGGATTATTATCTGCTGTTATGGTTACCATATATGTTGTCAAACCTGTTATATTTGACTTAGTATTGTTCTGGAATGTTAGTTGTTGTTGTGGTTACCATATATATTGTCAACCTTGGTATATTAGACTTAGCATTGTTCTGGATTATTATCTGCTGTTGTGGCTACCATATATATTGTCAACCTTGTTATATTTAACTTAACATTGTTCTTGTATATAAGTCGTTGTTGTGGTTACCATATATATTGTCAACCTTGTTATATTTGACTTAACATTGCCCTGGAATATTAGGTGTTGTTGTGGTTACCATATGTATTGTCAACCTTGTTATATTTGACTTAGCATTGTTCTGGGAGCTTAGTTGTTGTTGTGGTTACCATATATATTGTCAAGCTTGTGTAGTTGTTTTTGTTATGGTTACCATATATATTGTCAACCTTGTTATATTTGGCCTAACATTGTTCTGGAATATTAGTTGTTGTTGTGGTTACCATATATATTGTCAACCTTGTTATATTTAACTTAACATTGTTCTTGTATATACGTTGTTGTTGTGGTTACCATATATATTGTCACCCTTGGTATATTTGACTTAGCACTCTTCTGGATTATTATCTGCTGTTATGGCTACCATATATGTTGTCAAACCTGTTATATTTGACTTAGCATTGTTCTTGGAGCTTAGTCGTTGTTGTGGTTACCATATATATTGTCAAGCTTGTGTAGTTGTTTTTGTTATGGTTACCATATATATATTGTCAACCTTGTTATATTTGGCTTAACATTGTTCTGGAATATTAGTTCTTGTTGTGGTTACCATATATATTGTCAACCTTGTTATATTTGACTTAATATTGTTCTGGTGTATCAGTTGTTGTTGTGGTTACCAGATATATTGTCAGCCTTGGTATATTAGACTTAGCATTGTTCTCGTGTATTAGTTGTTGTTGTGGTTACCATCTATATTGTCACCCTTGGTATATTTGACTTAGCACTCTTCTGGATTATTATCTGCTGTTGTGGTTACCATATATGTTGTCAAACCTGTTATATTTGACTTAGTATTGTTCTGGAATGTTAGTTGTTGTTGTGGTTACCATATATATTGTCAACCTTGGTATATTAGACTTAGCATTGTTCTGGATTATTATCTGATGTTGTGGTTACCATATATATTGTCAACCTTGTTATATTTAACTTAACATTGTTCTTGTATATACGTTGTTGTTGTGGTTACCATATATATTGTCAACCTTGTTATATTTGACTTAACATTGCCCTGGCATATTAGGTGTTGTTGTGGTTACCATATGCATTGTCAACCTTGTTATATTTGACTTAGCATTGTTCTTGGAGCTTAGTCGTTGTTGTGGTTACCATATATATTGTCAAGCTTGTGTAGTTGTTTTTGTTATGGTTACCATATATATTGTCAACCTTGTTATATTTGGCCTAACATTGTTCTGGAATATTAGTTGTTGTTGTGGTTACCATATATATTGTCAACCTTGTTATATTTGACTTAATATTGTTCTGGTGTATCAGTTGTTGTTGTGGTTACCATATATATTGTCAGCCTTGGTATATTAGACTTAGCACTCTTCTGGATTATTATCTGCTGTTATGGTTACCATATATGTTGTCAAACCTGTTATATTTGACTTAGTATTGTTCTTGGAGCTTAGTCGTTGTTGTGGTTACCATATATATTGTCAACCTTGGTATATTAGACTTAGCATTGTTCTGGATTATTATCTGCTGTTGTGGTTACCATATATATTGTCAACCTTGTTATATTTGACTTAATATTGTTCTGGTGTATCAGTTGTTGTTGTGGTTACCATATATATTGTCAACCTTGTTATATTTGACTTAGCATTGTTCTCTTGTATTAGTTGTTGTTGTGGTTACCATATATATTGTCACCCTTGGTATATTTGACTTAGCACTCTTCTGGATTATTATCTGCTGTTATGGCTACCATATATGTTGTCAAACCTGTTATATTTGACTTAGTATTGTTCTGGAATGTTAGTTGTTGTTGTGATTACCATATATATTGTCAACCTTGTTATATTTGACTTAGCATTGTTCTTGGAGCTTAGTCGTTGTTGTGGCTACCATATATATTGTCAAGCTTGTGTAGTTGTTTTTGTTATGGTTACCATATATATTGTCAACCTTGTTATATTTGGCCTAACATTGTTCTGGAATATTAGTTGTTGTTGTGGTTACCATATATATTGTCAACCTTGTTATATTTAACTTAACATTGTTCTTGTATATTAGTTGTTGTTGTGGTTACCATATATATTGTCACCCTTGGTATATTTGACTTAGCACTCTTCTGGATTATTATCTGCTGTTATGGCTACCATATATGTTGTCAAACCTGTTATATTTGACTTAGCATTGTTCTTGGAGCTTAGTCGTTGTTGTGGTTACCATATATATTGTCAAGCTTGTGTAGTTGTTTTTGTTATGGTTACCATATATATATTGTCAACCTTGTTATATTTGGCTTAACATTGTTCTGGAATATTAGTTCTTGTTGTGGTTACCATATATATTGTCAACCTTGTTATATTTGACTTAATATTGTTCTGGTGTATCAGTTGTTGTTGTGGTTACCATATATATTGTCAGCCTTGGTATATTAGACTTAGCATTGTTCTCGTGTATTAGTTGTTGTTGTGGTTACCATATATATTGTCACCCTTGGTATATTTGACTTAGCACTCTTCTGGATTATTATCTGCTGTTATGGTTACCATATAGATATTGTCAACCTTGTTATATTTAACTTAACATTGTTCTTGAATATAAGTCATTGTTGTGGTTACCATATATGTTGTCAAACCTGTTATATTTGACTTAGTATTGTTCTGGAATGTTAGTTGTTGTTGTGGTTACCATATATATTGTCAACCTTGGTATATTAGACTTAGCATTGTTCTGGATTATTATCTACTGTTGTGGTTACCAAATATATTGTCAACCTTGTTATATTTAACTTAACATTGTTCTTGTATATAAGTTGTTGTTGTGGTTACCATATATATTGTCAACCTTGTTATATTTGACTTAACATTGCCCTGGAATATTAGGTGTTGTTGTGGTTACCATATGTATTGTCAACCTTGTTATATTTGACTTAGCATTGTTCTGGGAGCTTAGTTGTTGTTGTGGTTACCAGATATATTGTCAAGCTTGTGTAGTTGTTTTTGTTATGGTTACCATATATATTGTCAACCTTGTTATATTTGGCCTAACATTGTTCTGGAATATTAGTTGTTGTTGTGGTTACCATATATATTGTCAACCTTGTTATATTTGACTTAGCATTGTTCTGGGAGCTTAGTTGTTGTTGTGGTTACCATATATATTGTCAAGCTTGTGTAGTTGTTTTTGTTATGGTTACCATATATATTGTCAACGTTGTTATATTTGGCCTAACATTGTTCTGGAATATTAGTTGTTGTTGTGGTTACCATATATATTGTCAACCTTGTTATATTTGGCTTAACATTGTTCTGGAATATTAGTTCTTGTTGTGGTTACCATATATATTGTCAACCTTGTTATATTTGACTTAATATTGTTCTGGTGTATCAGTTGTTGTTGTGGTTACCATATATATTGTCAGCCTTGGTATATTAGACTTAGCACTCTTCTGGATTATTATCTGCTGTTATGGTTACCATATATGTTGTCAAACCTGTTATAGTTGTTTTTGTTGTGGTTACCATATATATTGTCAACCTTGGTATATTAGACTTAGCATTGTTCTGGATTATTATCTGCTGTTGTGGTTACCATATATATTGTCAACCTTGTTATATTTGACTTAATATTGTTCTGGTGTATCAGTTGTTGTTGTGGTTACCATATATATTGTCAGCCTTGGTATATTAGACTTAGCATTGTTCTCTTGTATTAGTTGTTGTTGTGGTTACTATATATATTGTCACCCTTGGTATATTTGACTTAGCACTCTTCTGGATTATTATCTGCTGTTATGGCTACCATATATGTTGTCAAACCTGTTATATTTGACTTAGTATTGTTCTGGAATGTTAGTTGTTGTTGTGATTACCATATATATTGTCAACCTTGGTATATTAGACTTAGCATTGTTCTGGATTATTATCTGCTGTTGTGGCTACCATATATATTGTCAACCTTGTTATATTTAACTTAACATTGTTCTTGTATATAAGTCGTTGTTGTGGTTACCATATATATTGTCAACCTTGTTATATTTGACTTAACATTGCCCTGGAATATTAGGTGTTGTTGTGGTTACCATATGTATTGTCAACCTTGTTATATTTGACTTAGCATTGTTCTGGGAGCTTAGTTGTTGTTGTGGTTACCATATATATTGTCAAGCTTGTGTAGTTGTTTTTGTTATGGTTACCATATATATTGTCAACCTTGTTATATTTGGCCTAACATTGTTCTGGAATATTAGTTGTTGTTGTGGTTACCATATATATTGTCAACCTTGTTATATTTAACTTAACATTGTTCTTGTATATACGTTGTTGTTGTGGTTACCATATATATTGTCACCCTTGGTATATTTGACTTAGCACTCTTCTGGATTATTATCTGCTGTTATGGCTACCATATATGTTGTCAAACCTGTTATATTTGACTTAGCATTGTTCTTGGAGCTTAGTCGTTGTTGTGGTTACCATATATATTGTCAAGCTTGTGTAGTTGTTTTTGTTATGGTTACCATATATATATTGTCAACCTTGTTATATTTGGCTTAACATTGTTCTGGAATATTAGTTCTTGTTGTGGTTACCATATATATTGTCAACCTTGTTATATTTGACTTAATATTGTTCTGGTGTATCAGTTGTTGTTGTGGTTACCAGATATATTGTCAGCCTTGGTATATTAGACTTAGCATTGTTCTCGTGTATTAGTTGTTGTTGTGGTTACCATCTATATTGTCACCCTTGGTATATTTGACTTAGCACTCTTCTGGATTATTATCTGCTGTTGTGGTTACCATATATGTTGTCAAACCTGTTATATTTGACTTAGTATTGTTCTGGAATGTTAGTTGTTGTTGTGGTTACCATATATATTGTCAACCTTGGTGTATTAGACTTAGCATTGTTCTGGATTATTATCTGATGTTGTGGTTACCATATATATTGTCAACCTTGTTATATTTAACTTAACATTGTTCTTGTATATACGTTGTTGTTGTGGTTACCATATATATTGTCAACCTTGTTATATTTGACTTAACATTGCCCTGGCATATTAGGTGTTGTTGTGGTTACCATATGCATTGTCAACCTTGTTATATTTGACTTAGCATTGTTCCGGGAGCTTAGTTGTTATTGTGGTTACCATATATATTGTCAAGCTTGTGTAGTTGTTTTTGTTATGGTTACCATATATATTGTCAACCTTGTTATATTTGGCCTAACATTGTTCTGGAATATTAGTTGTTGTTGTGGTTACCATATATATTGTCAACCTTGTTATATTTAACTTAACATTGTTCTGGTATATGAGTTGTTGTTGTGGTTACCATATATATTGTCAACCTTGTTATATTTAACTGAACATTGTTCTTGTATATAAGTTGTTGTAGTGGTTACCATATATATTGTCAACCTTGTTATATTTGACTTAGCATTGTTCTTGGAGCTTAGTCGTTGTTGTGGCTACCATATATATTGTCAAGCTTGTGTAGTTGTTTTTGTTATGGTTACCATATATATTGTCAACCTTGTTATATTTGGCCTAACATTGTTCTGGAATATTAGTTGTTGTTGTGGTTACCATATATATTGTCAACCTTGTTATATTTAACTTAACATTGTTCTTGTATATAGTTGTTGTTGTGGTTACCATATATATTGTCAACCTTGGTATATTTGACTTAGCACTCTTCTGGATTATTATCTGCTGTTGTGGTTACCATATATGTTGTCAAACCTTGTTATATTTGACTTAGCATTGTTCTTGGAGCTTAGTCGTTGTTGTGGTTACCATATATATTGTCAAGCTTGTGTAGTTGTTTTTGTTATGGTTACCATATATATTGTCAACCTTGTTATATTTGGCCTAACATTGTTCTGGAATATTAGTTGTTGTTGTGGTTACCATATATATTGTCAACCTTGTTATATTTAACTTAACATTGTTCTTGTATATAAGTTGTTGTTGTGGTTACCATATATATTGTCAACCTTGTTATATTTGACTTAACATTGCCCTGGAATATTAGGTGTTGTTGTGGTTACCATATGTATTGTCAACCTTGTTATATTTGACTTAGCATTGTTCTGGGAGCTTAGTTGTTGTTGTGGTTACCATATATATTGTCAAGCTTGTGTAGTTGTTTTTGTTATGGTTACCATATATATTGTCAACCTTGTTATATTTGGCCTAACATTGTTCTGGAATATTAGTTGTTGTTGTGGTTACCATATATATTGTCAACCTTGTTATATTTAACTTAACATTGTTCTTGTATATACGTTGTTGTTGTGGTTACCATATATATTGTCACCCTTGGTATATTTGACTTAGCACTCTTCTGGATTATTATCTGCTGTTATGGCTACCATATATGTTGTCAAACCTGTTATATTTGACTTAGCATTGTTCTTGGAGCTTAGTCGTTGTTGTGGTTACCATATATATTGTCAAGCTTGTGTAGTTGTTTTTGTTATGGTTACCATATATATATATATATTGTCAACCTTGTTATATTTGGCTTAACATTGTTCTGGAATATTAGTTCTTGTTGTGGTTACCATATATATTGTCAACCTTGTTATATTTGACTTAATATTGTTCTGGTGTATCAGTTGTTGTTGTGGTTACCAGATATATTGTCAGCCTTGGTATATTAGACTTAGCATTGTTCTCGTGTATTAGTTGTTGTTGTGGTTACTATATATATTGTCACCCTTGGTATATTTGACTTAGCACTCTTCTGGATTATTATCTGCTGTTGTGGTTACCATATATGTTGTCAAACCTGTTATATTTGACTTAGTATTGTTCTGGAATGTTAGTTGTTGTTGTGGTTACCATATATATTGTCAACCTTGGTATATTAGACTTAGCATTGTTCTGGATTATTATCTGATGTTGTGGTTACCATATATATTGTCAACCTTGTTATATTTAACTTAACATTGTTCTTGTATATACGTTGTTGTTGTGGTTACCATATATATTGTCAACCTTGTTATATTTGACTTAACATTGCCCTGGAATATTAGGTGTTGTTGTGGTTACCATATGTATTGTCAACCTTGTTATATTTGACTTAGCATTGTTCTGGGAGCTTAGTTGTTATTGTGGTTACCATATATATTGTCAAGCTTGTGTAGTTGTTTTTGTTATGGTTACCATATATATTGTCAACCTTGTTATATTTGGCCTAACATTGTTCTGGAATATTAGTTGTTGTTGTGGTTACCATATATATTGTCAACCTTGTTATATTTAACTTAACATTGTTCTTGTATATACGTTGTTGTTGTGGTTACCATATATATTGTCACCCTTGGTATATTTGACTTAGCACTCTTCTGGATTATTATCTGCTGTTATGGCTACCATATATGTTGTCAAACCTGTTATATTTGACTTAGCATTGTTCTTGGAGCTTAGTCGTTGTTGTGGTTACCATATATATTGTCAAGCTTGTGTAGTTGTTTTTGTTATGGTTACCATATATATATTGTCAACCTTGTTATATTTGGCTTAACATTGTTCTGGAATATTAGTTCTTGTTGTGGTTACCATATATATTGTCAACCTTGTTATATTTGACTTAATATTGTTCTGGTGTATCAGTTGTTGTTGTGGTTACCATATATATTGTCAGCCTTGGTATATTAGACTTAGCATTGTTCTCGTGTATTAGTTGCTGTTGTGGTTACCATATATATTGTCACCCTTGGTATATTTGACTTAGCACTCTTCTGGATTATTATCTGCTGTTATGGTTACCATATAGATATTGTCAACCTTGTTATATTTGACTTAGTATTGTTCTGGAATGTTAGTTGTTGTTGTGGTTACCATATATATTGTCAACTTTGTTATATTAGACTTAGTATTGTTCTGGAATTATAGTTGTTGTTGTGGTTACCATATATATTGTCAACCTTGGTATATTAGACTTAGCATTGTTCTGGATTATTATCTGCTGTTGTGGTTACCATATATATTGTCAACCTTGTTATATTTGACTTAATATTGTTCTGGTGTATCAGTTGTTGTTGTGGTTACCATATATATTGTCAGCCTTGGTATATTAGACTTAGCATTGTTCTCTTGTATTAGTTGTTGTTGTGGTTACTATATATATTGTCACCCTTGGTATATTTGACTTAGCACTCTTCTGGATTATTATCTGCTGTTATGGCTACCATATATGTTGTCAAACCTGTTATATTTGACTTAGTATTGTTCTGGAATGTTAGTTGTTGTTGTGGTTACCATATATATTGTCAACCTTGGTATATTAGACTTAGCATTGTTCTGGATTATTATCTGCTGTTGTGGCTACCATATATATTGTCAACCTTGTTATATTTAACTTAACATTGTTCTTGTATATAAGTCGTTGTTGTGGTTACCATATATATTGTCAACCTTGTTATATTTGACTTAACATTGCCCTGGAATATTAGGTGTTGTTGTGGTTACCATATGTATTGTCAACCTTGTTATATTTGACTTAGCATTGTTCTGGGAGCTTAGTTGTTGTTGTGGTTACCATATATATTGTCAAGCTTGTGTAGTTGTTTTTGTTATGGTTACCATATATATTGTCAACCTTGTTATATTTGGCCTAACATTGTTCTGGAATATTAGTTGTTGTTGTGGTTACCATATATATTGTCAACCTTGGTATATTTAACTTAACATTGTTCTTGTATATACGTTGTTGTTGTGGTTACCATATATATTGTCACCCTTGGTATATTTGACTTAGCACTCTTCTGGATTATTATCTGCTGTTATGGCTACCATATATGTTGTCAAACCTGTTATATTTGACTTAGCATTGTTCTTGGAGCTTAGTCGTTGTTGTGGTTACCATATATATTGTCAAGCTTGTGTAGTTGTTTTTGTTATGGTTACCATATATATTGTCAACCTTGTTATATTTGGCCTAACATTGTTCTGGAATATTAGTTGTTGTTGTGGTTACCATATATATTGTCAACCTTGTTATATTTAACTTAACATTGTTCTTGTATATAAGTTGTTGTTGTGGTTACCATATATATTGTCAACCTTGTTATATTTGACTTAACATTGCCCTGGAATATTAGGTGTTGTTGTGGTTACCATATGTATTGTCAACCTTGTTATATTTGACTTAGCATTGTTCTTGGAGCTTAGTCGTTGTTGTGGTTACCATATATATTGTCAAGCTTGTGTAGTTGTTTTTGTTATGGTTACCATATATATTGTCAACCTTGTTATATTTGGCCTAACATTGTTCTGGAATATTAGTTGTTGTTGTGGTTACCATATATATTGTCAACCTTGTTATATTTAACTTAACATTGTTCTTGTATATACGTTGTTGTTGTGGTTACCATATATATTGTCACCCTTGGTATATTTGACTTAGCACTCTTCTGGATTATTATCTGCTGTTATGGCTACCATATATGTTGTCAAACCTGTTATATTTGACTTAGCATTGTTCTTGGAGCTTAGTCGTTGTTGTGGTTACCATATATATTGTCAAGCTTGTGTAGTTGTTTTTGTTATGGTTACCATATATATATTGTCAACCTTGTTATATTTGGCTTAACATTGTTCTGGAATATTAGTTCTTGTTGTGGTTACCATATATATTGTCAACCTTGTTATATTTGACTTAATATTGTTCTGGTGTATCAGTTGTTGTTGTGGTTACCAGATATATTGTCAGCCTTGGTATATTAGACTTAGCATTGTTCTCGTGTATTAGTTGTTGTTGTGGTTACCATCTATATTGTCACCCTTGGTATATTTGACTTAGCACTCTTCTGGATTATTATCTGCTGTTGTGGTTACCATATATGTTGTCAAACCTGTTATATTTGACTTAGTATTGTTCTGGAATGTTAGTTGTTGTTGTGGTTACCATATATATTGTCAACCTTGGTGTATTAGACTTAGCATTGTTCTGGATTATTATCTGATGTTGTGGTTGCCACATATAATGTCAACCTTGTTATATTTAACTTAACATTGTTCTTGTATATACGTTGTTGTTGTGGTTACCATATATATTGTCAACCTTGTTATATTTGACTTAACATTGCCCTGGCATATTAGGTGTTGTTGTGGTTACCATATGCATTGTCAACCTTGTTATATTTGACTTAGCATTGTTCCGGGAGCTTAGTTGTTATTGTGGTTACCATATATATTGTCAAGCTTGTGTAGTTGTTTTTGTTATGGTTACCATATATATTGTCAACCTTGTTATATTTGGCCTAACATTGTTCTGGAATATTAGTTGTTGTTGTGGTTACCATATATATTGTCAACCTTGTTATATTTAACTTAACATTGTTCTTGTATATACGTTGTTGTTGTGGTTACCATATATATTGTCACCCTTGGTATATTTGACTTAGCACTCTTCTGGATTATTATCTGCTGTTATGGCTACCATATATGTTGTCAACCTTGTTATATTTGACTTAGCATTGTTCTTGGAGCTTAGTCGTTGTTGTGGTTACCATATATATTGTCAAGCTTGTGTAGTTGTTTTTGTTATGGTTACCATATATATTGTCAACCTTGTTATATTTGGCTTAACATTGTTCTGGAATATTAGTTCTTGTTGTGGTTACCATATATATTGTCAACCTTGTTATATTTGACTTAATATTGTTCTGGTGTATCAGTTGTTGTTGTGGTTACCATATATATTGTCAGCCTTGGTATATTGGACTTAGCATTGTTCTCGTGTATTAGTTGTTGTTGTGGTTACCATCTATATTGTCACCCTTGGTATATTTGACTTAGCACTCTTCTGGATTATTATCTGCTGTTGTGGTTACCATATATGTTGTCAAACCTGTTATATTTGACTTAGTATTGTTCTGGAATGTTAGTTGTTGTTGTGGTTACCATATATATTGTCAACCTTGGTATATTAGACTTAGCATTGTTCTGGATTATTATCTGCTGTTGTGGTTACCATATATATTGTCAACCTTGTTATATTTGACTTAATATTGTTCTGGTGTATCAGTTGTTGTTGTGGTTACCATATATATTGTCAGCCTTGGTATATTAGACTTAGCATTGTTCTCTTGTATTAGTTGTTGTTGTGGTTACTATATATATTGTCACCCTTGGTATATTTGACTTAGCACTCTTCTGGATTATTATCTGCTGTTATGGCTACCATATATGTTGTCAAACCTGTTATATTTGACTTAGTATTGTTCTGGAATGTTAGTTGTTGTTGTGATTACCATATATATTGTCAACCTTGGTATATTAGACTTAGCATTGTTCTGGATTATTATCTGCTGTTGTGGCTACCATATATATTGTCAACCTTGTTATATTTAACTTAACATTGTTCTTGTATATAAGTCGTTGTTGTGGTTACCATATATATTGTCAACCTTGTTATATTTGACTTAACATTGCCCTGGAATATTAGGTGTTGTTGTGGTTACCATATGTATTGTCAACCTTGTTATATTTGACTTAGCATTGTTCTGGGAGCTTAGTTGTTGTTGTGGTTACCATATATATTGTCAAGCTTGTGTAGTTGTTTTTGTTATGGTTACCATATATATTGTCAACCTTGTTATATTTGGCCTAACATTGTTCTGGAATATTAGTTGTTGTTGTGGTTACCATATATATTGTCAACCTTGTTATATTTAACTTAACATTGTTCTTGTATATACGTTGTTGTTGTGGTTACCATATATATTGTCACCCTTGGTATATTTGACTTAGCACTCTTCTGGATTATTATCTGCTGTTATGGCTACCATATATGTTGTCAAACCTGTTATATTTGACTTAGCATTGTTCTTGGAGCTTAGTCGTTGTTGTGGTTACCATATATATTGTCAAGCTTGTGTAGTTGTTTTTGTTATGGTTACCATATATATATTGTCAACCTTGTTATATTTGGCTTAACATAGTTCTGGATTATTATCTGCTGTTGTGGCTACCATATATATTGTCAACCTTGTTATATTTAACTTAACATTGTTCTTGTATATAAGTTGTTGTTGTGGTTACCATATATATTGTCAACCTTGTTATATTTGACTTAACATTGCCCTGGAATATTAGGGTGTTGTTGTGGTTACCATATGTATTGTCAACCTTGTTATATTTGACTTAGCATTGTTCTTGGAGCTTAGTCGTTGTTGTGGCTACCATATATATTGTCAATCTTGTGTAGTTGTTTTTGTTATGGTTACCATATATATTGTCAACCTTGTTATATTTGGCCTAACATTGTTCTGGAATATTAGTTGTTGTTGTGGTTACCATATATATTGTCAACCTTGTTATATTTAACTTAACATTGTTCTTGTATATACGTTGTTGTTGTGGTTACCATATATATTGTCACCCTTGGTATATTTGACTTAGCACTCTTCTGGGTTATTATCTGCTGTTATGGCTACCATATATGTTGTCAAACCTGTTATATTTGACTTAGCATTGTTCTTGGAGCTTAGTCGTTGTTGTGGTTACCATATATATTGTCAAGCTTGTGTAGTTGTTTTTGTTATGGTTACCATATATATATTGTCAACCTTGTTATATTTGACTTAACATTGTTCTGGCATATGAGTTGTTGTTGTGGTTACCATATATATTGTCAACCTTGTTATATTTGACTTAGCACTGTTCTGGATTATTATCTGCTGTTGTGGTTACCATATATGTTGTCAAACGTGTTATATTTGACCTAGTATTGTTCTGGAATGTTAGTTGTTGTTGTGGTTACCATATATATTGTCAACCTTGGTATATTTGACTTAGCACATTTCTGGATTATTATCTGCTGTTGTGGTTACCATATATATTGTCAACCTTGTTATATTTGACTTAGTATTGTTTTGGAATGTTAGTTGTTGTTGTGGTTACCATATATATTGTCAACCTTGGTATATTAGACTTTTCATTGCTCTGGATTATTATCTGTTGTTGTGGTTGCCATATATGTTGTCAAACGTGTTATATTTGACTTTACATTGATCTGGAATTTTAGTTGCTGTTGTGGTTACCATATATATTGTCAACCTTGGTATATTTGACTTAGCATTGATCTGGCTTATTATCTGCTGTTGTGGTTATCATATATTTTACCAAGCTTGTGTAGTTGTTTTGGTTATGGTTACCATATGTATTGTTAATCTTGTCATATTTGACTTAACATTGTTCTGGTATATGAGTTGTTGTTGTGGTTACCATATGTATTGTCAACCTTGTTATATTTAACTTAACATTGTTCTTGTATATAAGTTGTTGTAGTGGTTACCATATATATTGTCAACCTTGTTATATTTGGCTTAACCTTGTTCTGGAATATTAGTTCTTGTTGTGGTTACCATATTTATTGTCAACCTTGTTATATTTGACTTAATATTGTTCTGGTGTATCAGTTGTTGTTGTGGTTACCATATATATTGTCAGCCTTGGTATATTAGACTTAGCACTCTTCTGGATTATTATCTGCTGTTATGGTTACCATATATGTTGTCAAACCTGTTATATTTGACTTAGTATTGTTCTGGATTATTATCTGATATTGTGGTTACCATAAATATTGTCAACCTTGTTATATTTAACTTAACATTGTCCTGGAGTATTAGTTGTTGTTGTGGTTACCATATATATTTTCAAGCTCGTCCTGTTGTTTTTGTTGTGGTTACCATACATATTGTCAACCATGTTATATCTAACTTAACATTGTTCTGGTATATGAGTTGTTGTTGTGGTTACCATATATATTGTTAACCTTGTTATATTTGACTTAGCATTGTTCTGGGAGCTTAGTTGTTGGTGTGGTTACCATATATATTGTCAAGCTTGTGTAGTTGTTTTTGTTGTGGTTACCATATATATTGTCAACCTTGGTATATTTGGCTTAACATTGTTCTGGAATATTAGTTGTTGTTGTGGTTACCATATATATTGTCAACCTTGGTATATTTGGCTTAACATTGTTCTGGTATATGAGTTGTTGTTGTGGTTACCATATGTATTGTCAACCTTGTTATATTTAACTTAACATTGTTCTTGTATATAAGTTGTTGTAGTGGTTACCATATATATTGTCAACCTTGTTATATTTGACTTAACATTGCCCTGGAATATTAGGTATTGTTGTGGTTGCCATATGTATTGTCAACCTTGGTATATTTGTCTTAGCACATTTCTGGATTATTATCTACTCTTGTGGTTACCATATATGTTGTCAAACGTGTTATATTTGACTTAGTATTGTTTTGGAATGTTAGTTGTTGTTGTGGTTACCATATATGTTGTCAAACGTGTTATATTTGACTTAGCATTGTTCTGGAATTGTTGCTGTTGTGGTTACCATATATATTGTCAACCTTGATATATTTGACTTAGCATTGATCTGGCTTATTATCTACTGTTGTGGTTACCATATATTTTACCAAGTTGTGTAGTTGTTTTGGTTGTGGTTACCATATGTATTGTTAATCTTGTCATATTTGACTTAGCTTTGTTATGGAATATTAATTGGTTGTTGTAGTTACCATATATATTGTCAGCACTGTTATATTGGATACAGCTTTGTTCTAGTATATTATTTGTTGTGGTATATATTGGTAAACTTGTCATATTTGACTGAGCATTGTTCTGGAATATTAGTTGTTGTTGTGGTTACTTAATATATTTTCCACCTTGTTATATTTGACTCAGCATTGCTCTGGTATATAAGAGGTTGTTGTGGTTACCATATATATTGTCAACCTTGTGTGGTTGTTTTTGTTGTGGTTACCATATGTATTGGTAAGCTTGTCATATTTGACTTAATATTGCCCTGGAATATTAGGTGTTGTTGTGTTTACCATATGTATTGTCAACCTTGTTATATTTGACTTAGCATTGTTCTGGGAGCTTAGTTGTTGTTGTGGTTACCATATATATTGTCAAGCTTGTGTCGTTGTTTTTGTTGTGGTTACCATATATATTGTCAACCTTGTTATATTTGGCTTAACATTGTTCTGGAAATTTAGTTGTTGGTGTGGTTACCATATATATTATCAACCTTGTTATATTTGACTTAGCACTGTTCTGGATTATTATCTGCTGTTGTGGTTACCATATATGTTGTCAAACGTGTTATATTTGACCTAGTATTGTTCTGGAATGTTAGTTGTTGTTGTGGTTACCATATATATTGTCAACCTTGGTATATTTGTCTTAGCACATTTCTGGATTATTATCTGCTGTTGTGGTTACCATATATGTTGTCAAACGTGTTATATTTGACTTAGTATTGTTTTGGAATGTTAGTTGTTGTTGTGGTTACCATATATATTGTCAACCTTGGTATATTAGACTTTTCATTGCTCTGGATTATTATCTGTTGTTGTGGTTGCCATATATGTTGTCAAACGTGTTATATTTGACTTTACATTGATCTGGAATTTTAGTTGCTGTTGTGGTTACCATATATATTGTCAACCTTGGTATATTTGACTTAGCATTGATCTGGCTTATTATCTGCTGTTGTGGTTATCATATATTTTACCAAGCTTGTGTAGTTGTTTTGGTTGTGGTTACCATATGTATTGTTAATCTTGTCATATTTGACTTAGCTTTGTTCTGGAATATTAGTTGTTGTTGTGGTTAGCATATATATTGTCAGCACTGTTATATTGGATAAAGCTTTGTTCTAGTATATTATTTGTTGTGTTATATATTGGTAAGCTTGTCATATTGGACTGAGCATTGTTCTGGAATATTGGTTGTTGTTGTGTTTATTTTTATATTTTCCACCTCGTTATATTTGACTCAGCAATGCTCTGCTATATAGGAGGTTGTTGTTGTTACCATATATATTGTCAAGCGTGTGTGGTTGGTTGGGTTGTGGTTACCATATGTATTCGTAAGCTTGTCATATTTGACTTAATATTGCCCTGGAATATTAGGTGTTGTTGTGTTTACCATATGTATTGTCAACCTTGTTATATTTGACTTAGCATTGTTCTGGGAGCTTAGTTGTTGGTGTGGTTACCATATATATTGCCAAGCTTGTGTAGTTGTTTGTGTTGTGGTTACCATATATATTGTCAACCTTGTTATATTTGGCTTGACATTGTTCTGGAATATTAGTTGTTGTTGTGGTTACCATATATATTGTCAACCTTGTAATATTTGACATAGCATTGTTTTGGTGTATTAGTTGTTGTTGTGGTTACCATATATATGGTCAACCTTGGTATATTTGAGTTAGGATTGTTCTGGATTATTATCTGTTGTTGTGGTTACCATATATGTTGTCAACCTTGTAATATGTGACGTAGCAATATTCTGGTATATTAGTTATTGTTGTGGTTACCATATATATTGTCAACCTTGTAATATGTGACGTAGCAATATTCTGGTATATTAGTTGTTGTTGTGGTTACAATATATATTGTCACCCTTGGTATTTTAGACTTAGCACTGTTCTGGATTATTATCTGCTGTTGTGGTTACCATATATGTTGCCAAACGTGTTATATTTGACTTAGTATTGTTCTGGAATGTTAGTTGTTGTTGTGGTTACCATATATATTGCCAACCTTGGTATATTGGACTTAGCATTGTTCTGGAATATTATTTCCTGTTGTGGTTACCATATATGTTGTCAAACGTGTTATATTTGACTGAGCATTGTTCTGGAATTTTAGTTGCTGTTGTGGTTACCATATATATTGTCAACCTTGATATATTTGACTTAGCATTGATCTGGCTTATTATCTACTGTTGTGGTTACCATATATTTTACCAAGTTGTGTAGTTGTTTTGGTTGTGGTTACCATATGTATTGTTAATCTTGTCATATTTGACTTAGCTTTGTTATGGAATATTAATTGGTTGTTGTAGTTACCATATATATTGTCAGCACTGTTATATTGGATACAGCTTTGTTCTAGTATATTATTTGTTGTGGTATATATTGGTAAACTTGTCATATTTGACTGAGCATTGTTCTGGAATATTAGTTGTTGTTGTGGTTACTTAATATATTTTCCACCTTGTTATATTTGACTCAGCATTGCTCTGGTATATAAGAGGTTGTTGTGGTTACCATATATATTGTCAACCTTGTGTGGTTGTTTTTGTTGTGGTTACCATATGTATTGGTAAGCTTGTCATATTTGACTTAATATTGCCCTGGAATATTAGGTGTTGTTGTGTTTACCATATGTATTGTCAACCTTGTTATAGTTGACTTAGCATTGTTCTGGGAGCTTAGTTGTTGTTGTGGTTACCATATATATTGTCAAGCTTGTGTAGTTGTTTTTGTTGTGGTTACCATATATATTGTCAACCTTGTTATATTTGGCTTAACATTGTTCTGGAAATTTAGTTGTTGGTGTGGTTACCATATATATTATCAACCTTGTTATATTTGACTTAGCACTGTTCTGGATTATTATCTGCTGTTGTGGTTACCATATATGTTGTCAAACGTGTTATATTTGACCTAGTATTGTTCTGGAATATTAGTTGTTGTTGTGGTTACCATATATATTGTCAACCTTGGTATATTTGTCTTAGCACATTTCTGGATTATTATCTGCTGTTGTGGTTACCATATATGTTGTCAAACGTGTTATATTTGACTTAGTATTGTTTTGGAATGTTAGTTGTTGTTGTGGTTACCATATATATTGTCAACCTTTGTATATTAGACTTTTCATTGCTCTGGATTATTATCTGTTGTTGTGGTTGCCATATATGTTGTCAAACGTGTTATATTTGACTTTACATTGATCTGGAATTTTAGTTGCTGTTGTGGTTACCATATATATTGTCAACCTTGGTATATTTGACTTAGCATTGATCTGGCTTATTATCTGCTGTTGTGGTTATCATATATTTTACCAAGCTTGTGTAGTTGTTTTGGTTGTGGTTACCATATGTATTGTTAATCTTGTCATATTTGACTTAGCTTTGTTCTGGAATATTAGTTGTTGTTGTGGTTACCATATATATTGTCAGCACTGTTATATTGGATACAGCTTTGTTCTAGTCTATTATTTGTTGTGGTATATATTGGTAAACTTTTCATATTTGACTGAGCATTGTTCTGGAATATTAGTTGTTGTTGTGGTTACTTAATATATTTTCCACCTTGTTATATTTGACTCAGCATTGCTCTGGTATATAAGTGGTTGTTGTGGTTACCATATATATTGTCAACCTTGTGTGGTTGTTTTTGTTGTGGTTACCATATGTATTGGTAAGCTTGTCATATTTGACTTAATATTGCCCTGGAATATTAGGTGTTGTTGTGTTTACCATATGTATTGTCAACCTTGTTATATTTGACTTAGCATTGTTCTGGGAGCTTAGTTGTTGTTGTGGTTACCATATATATTCTCAAGCTTGTGTAGTTGTTTTTGTTGTGGTTACCATATATATTGTCAACCTTGTTATATTTGGCTTAACATTGTTCTGGAATATTAGGTGTTGTTGTGTTTACCATATGTATTGTCAACTTTGTTATATTTGACTTAACATTGTTCTGGGAGCTTAGTTGTTGTAGTGGTTACCATATATATTCTCAAGCTTGTGTAGTTGTTTTTGTTGTGGTTACCATATATATTGTCAACCTTGTTATATTTGGCTTAACATTGTTCTGGAATATTAGTTGTTGTTGTGGTTACCATATATATTGTCAACCTTGTTATATTTGACTTAGCATTGTTCTGGATTATTATCTGCCGTTGTGGTTACCATATATGTTGTCAAACGTGTTATATTTGACTTATCATTGTTCTGGAATTTTAGTTGCTGTTGTGGTTACCATATATATTGTCAACCTTGGTATATTTGACTTAGCATTGATCTGGCTTATTATCTGCTGTTGTGGTTATCATATATTTTACCAAGCTTGTGTAGTTGTTTTGGTTGTGGTTACCATATGTATTGTTAATCTTGTCATATTTGACTTAGCTTTGTTCTGGAATATTAGTTGTTGTTGTGGTTAGCATATATATTGTCAGCACTGTTATTTTGGATAAAGCTTTGTTCTAGTATATTATTTGTTGTGTTATATATTGGTAAGCTTGTCATATTGGACTGAGCATTGTTCTGGAATATTGGTTGTTGTTGTGTTTATTTTTATATTTTCCACCTCGTTATATTTGACTCAGCAATGCTCTGCTATATAGGAGGTTGTTGTTGTTACCATATATATTGTCAAGCGTGTGTGGTTGGTTTGGTTGTGGTTACCATATGTATTGGTAAGCTTGTCATATTTGACTTAATATTGCCCTGGAATATTAGGTGTTGTTGTGTTTACCATATGTATTGTCAACCTTGTTATATTTGACTTAGCATTGTTCTGGGAGCTTAGTTGTTGGTGTGGTTACCATATATATTGCCAAGCTTGTGTAGTTGTTTGTATTGTGGTTACCATATATATTGTCAACCTTGTTATATTTGCCTTAACATTGTTCTGGAATATTAGTTGTTGTTGTGGTTACCATATATATTGTCAACCTTGTAATATTTGACTTAGCATTGTTTTGGTGTATTAGTTGTTGTTGTGGTTACCATATATATGGTCAACCTTGGTATATTTGAGTTAGGATTGTTCTGGATTATTATCTGTTGTTGTGGTTACCGTATATGTTGTCAACCTTGTAATATGTGACGTACCAATATTCTGGTATATTAGTTATTGTTGTGGTTACCATATATATTGTCAACCTTGTAATATTTGACTTAGCATTGTTTTGGTGTATTAGTTGTTGTTGTGGTTACCATATATATGGTCAACCTTGGTATTTTAGACTTAGCACTGTTCTGGATTATTATCTGCTGTTGTGGTTACCATATATGTTGCCGAACGTGTTATATTTGACTTAGTATTGTTCTGGAATGTTAGTTGTTGTTGTGGTTATCATATATATTGTCAACCTTGGTATATTTGACTTAGCACTGTTCTTGATTATTATCTGCTGTTGTGGTTACCATATATGTTGTCAAACGTGTTATATTTGACTTAGTATTGTTCTGGAATGTTAGTTGTTGTTGTGGTCACCATATATATTGTCAACCCTGGTATTTTAGACTTAGCATTGTTCTGGATTATTATCTGCTGTTGTGGTTATCATATATGTTGGCAATCCTGTTATATTTGACTTAACATTGTTCTCGTGTATTGGTTGTTGTTGTCGTTACCATATATATTGTCAAGCTTGCTATATTTGACTTAGCACTGTCCTGGATTATTATCTGCTGTTGTGGTTACCATATATGTTGTCAAACGTGTTATTTTTGACTTAGTATTGTTCTGGAATGTTAGTTGTTGTTGTGGTTACCATATATTGCCAACCTTGGTATATTGGACTTAGCATTGTTCTGGATTATTATTTCCTGTTGTGGTTACCATATATGTTGTCAAACGTGTTATATTTGACTGAGCATTGTTCTGGAATTTTAGTTGCTGTTGTGGTTACCATATATATTGTCAACCTTGATATATTTGACTTAGCATTGATCTGGCTTATTATCTGCTGTTGTGGTTACCATATATTTTACCAAGCTTGTGTAGTTGTTTTGGTTGTGGTTACCATATCTATTGTTAATCTTGTCATATTTGACTTAGCTTTATTATGGAATATTAATTGGTTGTTGTGGTTACCATATATATTGTCAGCACTGTTATATTGGATACAGCTTTGTTCTAGTCTATTATTTGTTGTGGTATATATTGGTAAACTTTTCATATTTGACTTAGCATTGTTCTGGAATATTAGTTGTTGTTGTGGTTACCATATATATTGTCAGCACTGTTATATTGGATACAGCTTTGTTCTAGTCTATTATTTGTTGTGGTATATATTGGTTAACTTTTCATATTTGACTGAGCATTGTTCCGGAATATTAGTTGTTGTTGTGGTTACTTAATATATTTTCCACCTTGTTATATTTGACTCAGCATTGCTCTGGTATATAAGTGGTTGTTGTGGTTACCATATATATTGTCAACCTTGTGTGGTTGTTTTTGTTGTGGTGACCATATGTATTGGTAAGCTTGTCATATTTGACTTAATATTGCCCTGGAATATTAGGTGTTGTTGTGTTTACCATATGTATTGTCAACCTTGTTATATTTGACTTAGCATTGTTCTGGGAGCTTAGTTGTTGTTGTGGTTACCATATATATTCTCAAGCTTGTGTAGTTGTTTTTGTTGTGGTTACCATATATATTGTCAACCTTGTTATATTTGGCTTATCATTGTTCTGGAATATTAGGTGTTGTTGTGTTTACCATATGTATTGTCAACTTTGTTATATTTGACTTAGCATTGTTCTGGGAGCTTAGTTGTTGTAGTGGTTACCATATATATTCTCAAGCTTGTGTGGTTGTTTTTGTTGTGGTTACCATATATATTGTCAACCTTGTTATATTTGGCTTAACATTGTTCTGGAATATTAGTTGTTGTTGTGGTTACCATATATATTGTCAACCTTGTTATATTTGACTTAGCATTGTTCTGGATTATTATCTGCCGTTGTGGTTACCATATATGTTGTCAAACGTATTATATTTGACTTAGCATTGTTCTGGAATTTTAGTTGCTGTTGTGGTTACCATATATATTGTCAACCTTGATATATTTGACTTAGCATTGATCTGGCTTATTATCTGCTGTTGTGGTTACTATATATTTTACCAAGCTTGTGTAGTTGTTTTGGTTGTGGTTACCATATGATTGTTAATCTTATCATATTTGACTTAGCTTTGTTCTGGAATATTAGTTGTTGTTGTGTTTCCATATATATTGTCAGCACTGTTATATTGGATACAGCTTTGTTCTAGTCTATTATTTGTTGTGGTATATATTGGTAAACTTTTCATATTTGACTGAGCATTGTTCTGGAATGTTAGTTGTTGTTGTGGTTACTTAATATATTTTCCACCTTGTTATATTTGACTCAGCATTGCTCTGGTATATAAGTGGTTGTTGTGGTTACCATATATATTGTCAACCTTGTGTGGTTGTTTTTGTTGTGGTTACCATATGTATTGGTAAGCTTGTCATATTTGACTTAATATTGCCCTGGAATATTAGGTGTTGTTGTGTTTACCATATGTATTGTCAACCTTGTTATATTTGACTTAGCATTGTTCTGGGAGCTTAGTTGTTGTTGTGGTTACCATATATATTCTCAAGCTTGTGTAGTTGTTTTTGTTGTGGTTACCATATATATTGTCAACCTTGTTATATTTGGCTTAACATTGTTCTGGAATATTAGGTGTTGTTGTGTTTACCATATGTATTGTCAACTTTGTTATATTTGACTTAGCATTGTTCTGGGAGCTTAGTTGTTGTAGTGGTTACCATATATATTCTCAAGCTTGTGTATTTGTTTTTGTTGTGGTTACCATATATATTGTCAACCTTGTTATATTTGGCTTAACATTGTTCTGGAATATTGGTTGTTGTTGTGGTTACCATATATATTGTCAACCTTGTTATATTTGACTTAGCATTGTTCTGGATTATTATCTGCCGTTGTGGTTACCATATATGTTGTCAAACGTATTATATTTGACTTAGCATTGTTCTGGAATATTAGTTGTTGTTGTGGTTACCATATATATTGTCAACCTTGTTATATTTGACTTAGCATTGTTCTGGATTATTATCTGCCGTTGTGGTTACCATATATGTTGTCAAACGTATTATATTTGACTTAGCATTGTTCTGGAATAATAGTTGTTGTTGTGTTTACTTTATATATTTTCCACCTTCTAATATTTGATTCCGCTTTGCTCTGGTATATAGGAGGTTGTTGTGGTGACCATATATATTGTCAACCGTGTTATATTTAACTTTGCATTGTTCTGGTATATTAGTTGTTGTTGTGGTTACCATATATATTGTCAACCTTGTACTATTTGACTTAGCATTGTTCTGGAATATTAGCTGTTGTTGTGGTTACCATATATATTGTCAAGCTCGTGCTGTTGTCTTTGTTGTGGTTACCATATGTATTGTTAATCTTGCCATGTTTGACTTAGCTTTGTTCTGGAATATTAGCTGTAGTCGTGGTTACCAGATATATTGTCAACCTTGGTATATTAGACTTAGCATTGTTCTGGATTATTATTTCCTGTTGTGGTTACCATATATGTTGTCAAACGTGTTATATTTGACTGAGCATTGTTCTGGAATTTTAGTTGCTGTTGTGGTTACCATATATATTGTCAACCTTGATATATTTGACTTAGCATTGATCTGGCTTATTATCTGCTGTTGTGGTTACCATATATTTTACCAAGCTTGTGTAGTTGTTTTGGTTGTGGTTACCATATCTATCGTTAATCTTGTCATTTTTGGCTTAGCTTTGTTATGGAATATTAATTGGTTGTTGTGGTTACCATATATATTGTCAGCACTGTTATATTGGATACAGCTTTGTTCTAGTCTATTATTTGTTGTGGTATATATTGCTAAACTTTTCATATTTGACTGAGCATTGTTCTGGAATATTAGTTGTTGTGTTGGTTACTTAATATATTTTCCACCTTGTTATATTTGACTCAGCATTGCTCTGGTATATAAGTGGTTGTAGTGGTTACCATATATATTGTCAACCTTGTATGGTTGTTTTTGTTGTGGTTACCATATGTATTGGTAAGCTTGTCATATTTGACTTAATATTGCCCTGGAATATTAGGTGTTGTTGTATTTACCATATGTATTGTCAACCTTGTTATATTTGACTTAGCATTGTTCTGGGAGCTTAGTTGTTGTTGTGGTTACCATATATATTGTCAGCACTGTTATATTGGATACAGCTTTGTTCTAGTCTATTATTTGTTGTGGTATATATTGGTAAACTTTTCATATTTGACTTAGCATTGTTCTGGAATATTAGTTGTTGTTGTGGTTACCATATATATTGTCAGCACTGTTATATTGGATACAGCTTTGTTCTAGTCTATTATTTGTTGTGGTATATATTGGTTAACTTTTCATATTTGACTGAGCATTGTTCCGGAATATTAGTTGTTGTTGTGGTTACTTAATATATTTTCCACCTTGTTATATTTGACTCAGCATTGCTCTGGTATATAAGTGGTTGTTGTGGTTACCATATATATTGTCAACCTTGTGTGGTTGTTTTTGTTGTGGTGACCATATGTATTGGTAAGCTTGTCATATTTGACTTAATATTGCCCTGGAATATTAGGTGTTGTTGTGTTTACCATATGTATTGTCAACCTTGTTATATTTGACTTAGCATTGTTCTGGGAGCTTAGTTGTTGTTGTGGTTACCATATATATTCTCAAGCTTGTGTAGTTGTTTTTGTTGTGGTTACCATATATATTGTCAACCTTGTTATATTTGGCTTATCATTGTTCTGGAATATTAGGTGTTGTTGTGTTTACCATATGTATTGTCAACTTTGTTATATTTGACTTAGCATTGTTCTGGGAGCTTAGTTGTTGTAGTGGTTACCATATATATTCTCAAGCTTGTGTGGTTGTTTTTGTTGTGGTTACCATATATATTGTCAACCTTGTTATATTTGGCTTAACATTGTTCTGGAATATTAGTTGTTGTTGTGGTTACCATATATATTGTCAACCTTGTTATATTTGACTTAGCATTGTTCTGGATTATTATCTGCCGTTGTGGTTACCATATATGTTGTCAAACGTATTATATTTGACTTAGCATTGTTCTGGAATTTTAGTTGCTGTTGTGGTTACCATATATATTGTCAACCTTGATATATTTGACTTAGCATTGATCTGGCTTATTATCTGCTGTTGTGGTTACTATATATTTTACCAAGCTTGTGTAGTTGTTTTGGTTGTGGTTACCATATGATTGTTAATCTTATCATATTTGACTTAGCTTTGTTCTGGAATATTAGTTGTTGTTGTGTTTCCATATATATTGTCAGCACTGTTATATTGGATACAGCTTTGTTCTAGTCTATTATTTGTTGTGGTATATATTGGTAAACTTTTCATATTTGACTGAGCATTGTTCTGGAATGTTAGTTGTTGTTGTGGTTACTTAATATATTTTCCACCTTGTTATATTTGACTCAGCATTGCTCTGGTATATAAGTGGTTGTTGTGGTTACCATATATATTGTCAACCTTGTGTGGTTGTTTTTGTTGTGGTTACCATATGTATTGGTAAGCTTGTCATATTTGACTTAATATTGCCCTGGAATATTAGGTGTTGTTGTGTTTACCATATGTATTGTCAACCTTGTTATATTTGACTTAGCATTGTTCTGGGAGCTTAGTTGTTGTTGTGGTTACCATATATATTCTCAAGCTTGTGTAGTTGTTTTTGTTGTGGTTACCATATATATTGTCAACCTTGTTATATTTGGCTTAACATTGTTCTGGAATATTAGGTGTTGTTGTGTTTACCATATGTATTGTCAACTTTGTTATATTTGACTTAGCATTGTTCTGGGAGCTTAGTTGTTGTAGTGGTTACCATATATATTCTCAAGCTTGTGTATTTGTTTTTGTTGTGGTTACCATATATATTGTCAACCTTGTTATATTTGGCTTAACATTGTTCTGGAATATTGGTTGTTGTTGTGGTTACCATATATATTGTCAACCTTGTTATATTTGACTTAGCATTGTTCTGGATTATTATCTGCCGTTGTGGTTACCATATATGTTGTCAAACGTATTATATTTGACTTAGCATTGTTCTGGAATATTAGTTGTTGTTGTGGTTACCATATATATTGTCAACCTTGTTATATTTGACTTAGCATTGTTCTGGATTATTATCTGCCGTTGTGGTTACCATATATGTTGTCAAACGTATTATATTTGACTTAGCATTGTTCTGGAATATTAGTTGTTGTTGTGGTTACCATATATATTGTCAACCTTGGTATATTAGACTTAGCATTGTTCTGGATTATTATTTCCTGTTGTGGTTACCATATATGTTGTCAAACGTGTTATATTTGACTGAGCATTGTTCTGGAATTTTAGTTGCTGTTGTGGTTACCATATATATTGTCAACCTTGATATATTTGACTTAGCATTGATCTGGCTTATTATCTGCTGTTGTGGTTACCATATATTTTACCAAGCTTGTGTAGTTGTTTTGGTTGTGGTTACCATATCTATCGTTAATCTTGTCATTTTTGGCTTAGCTTTGTTATGGAATATTAATTGGTTGTTGTGGTTACCATATATATTGTCAGCACTGTTATATTGGATACAGCTTTGTTCTAGTCTATTATTTGTTGTGGTATATATTGCTAAACTTTTCATATTTGACTGAGCATTGTTCTGGAATATTAGTTGTTGTGTTGGTTACTTAATATATTTTCCACCTTGTTATATTTGACTCAGCATTGCTCTGGTATATAAGTGGTTGTAGTGGTTACCATATATATTGTCAACCTTGTATGGTTGTTTTTGTTGTGGTTACCATATGTATTGGTAAGCTTGTCATATTTGACTTAATATTGCCCTGGAATATTAGGTGTTGTTGTATTTACCATATGTATTGTCAACCTTGTTATATTTGACTTAGCATTGTTCTGGGAGCTTAGTTGTTGTTGTGGTTACCATATATATTCTCAAGCTTGTGTAGTTGTTTTTGTTGTGGTTACCATATATATTGTCAACCTTGTTATATTTGGCTTAACATTGTTCTGGAATATTAGTTGTTGTTGTGGTTACCATATATATTGCCAACCTTGGTATATTAGACTTAGCATTGTTCTGGATTATTATTTCCTGTTGTGGTTACCATATATGTTGTCAAACGTGTTATATTTGACTGAGCATTGTTCTGGAATTTTAGTTGCTGTTGTGGTTACCATATATATTGTCAACCTTGATATATTTGACTTAGCATTGATCTGGCTTATTATCTGCTGTTGTGGTTACCATATATTTTACCAAGCTTGTGTAGTTGTTTTGGTTGTGGTTACCATATCTATTGTTAATCTTGTCATATTTGACTTAGCTTTATTATGGAATATTAATTGGTTGTTGTGGTTACCATATATATTGTCAGCACTGTTATATTGGATACAGCTTTGTTCTAGTCTATTATTTGTTGTGGTATATATTGGTAAACTTTTCATATTTGACTGAGCATTGTTCTGGAATATTAGTTGTTGTTGTGGTTACTTAATATATTTTCCACCTTGTTATATTTGACTCAGCATTGCTCTGGTATATAAGTGGTTGTTGTGGTTACCATATATATTGTCAACCTTGTGTGGTTGTTTTTGTTGTGGTTACCATATGTATTGGTAAGCTTGTCATATTTGACTTAATATTGCCCTGGAATATTAGGTGTTGTTGTGTTTACCATATGTATTGTCAACTTTGTTATATTTGACTTAGCATTGTTCTGGGAGCTTAGTTGTTGTTGTGGTTACCATATATATTCTCAAGCTTGTGTAGTTGTTTTTGTTGTGGTTACCATATATATTGTCAACCTTGTTATATTTGGCTTAACATTGTTCTGGAATATTAGTTGTTGTTGTGGTTACCATATATATTGTCAACCTTGTTATATTTGACTTAGCATTGTTCTGGATTATTATCTGCCGTTGTGGTTACCATATATGTTGTCAAACGTGTTATATTTGACTTAGCATTGTTCTGGAATTTTAGTTGCTGTTGTGGTTACCATATATATTGTCAACCTTGATATATTTGACTTAGCATTGATCTGGCTTATTATCTGCTGTTGTGGTTACCATATATTTTGCCAAGCTTGTGTAGTTGTTTTTGTTGTGGTTACCATATGATTGTTAATCTTATCATATTTGACTTAGCTTTGTTCTGAAATATTAGTTGTTGTTGTGTTTCCATATATATTGTCAGCACTGTTATATTTGATAAAGCTTTGTTCTAGTATATTATTTGTTGTGGTATATATTGGTAAGCTTGTCATATTTGACTTAGCATTGTTCTGGAATAATAGTTGTTGTTGTGTTTACTTTATATATTTTCCACCTTCTAATATTTGATTTCGCTTTGCTCTGGTATATAGGAGGTTGTTGTGGTGACCATATATATTGTCAACCGTGTTATATTTAACTTTGCATTGTTCTGGTATATTAGTTGTTGTTGTGGTTACCATATATATTGTCAACCTTGTACTATTTGACTTAGCATTGTTCTGGAATATTAGCTCTTGTTGTGGTTACCATATATATTGTCAAGCTCGTGCTGTTGTCTTTGTTGTGGTTACCATATGTATTGTTAATCTTGCCATGTTTGACTTAGTTTTGTTCTGGAATATTAGCTGTAGTCGTGGTTACCAGATATATTGTCAACCTTGGTATATTAGACTTAGCATTGTACTGGATTATTATTTCCTGTTGTGGTTACCATATATGTTGTCAAACGTGTTATATTTGACTGAGCATTGTTCTGGAATTTTAGTTGCTGTTGTGGTTACCATATATATTGTCAACCTTGATATATTTGACTTAGCATTGATCTGGCTTATTATCTGCTGTTGTGGTTACCATATATTTTACCAAGCTTGTGTAGTTGTTTTGGTTGTGGTTACCATATCTATCGTTAATCTTGTCATATTTGGCTTAGCTTTGTTATGGAATATTAATTGGTTGTTGTGGTTACCATATATATTGTCAGCACTGTTATATTGGATACAGCTTTGTTCTAGTCTATTATTTGTTGTGGTATATATTGGTAACCTTTTCATATTTGACTGAACATTGTTCTGGAATATTAGTTGTTGTGTTGGTTACTTAATATATTTTCCACCTTGTTATATTTGACTCAGCATTGCTCTGGTATATAAGTGGTTGTAGTGGTTACCATTTATATTGTCAACCTTGTATGGTTGTTTTTGTTGTGGTTACCATATGTATTGGTAAGCTTGTCATATTTGACTTAATATTGCCCTGGAATATTAGATGTTGTTGTGTTTACCATATGTATTGTCAACATTGTTATATTTGACTTAGCATTGTTCTGGGAGCTTAGTTGTTGTTGTGGTTACCATATATATTCTCAAGCTTGTGTAGTTGTTTTTGTTGTGGTTACCATATATATTGTCAACCTTGTTATATTTGGCTTAACATTGTTCTGGAATATTAGTTGTTGTTGTGGTTACCATATATATTGCCAACCTTGGTATATTAGACTTAGCATTGTTCTGGATTATTATTTCCTGTTGTGGTTACCATATATGTTGTCAAACGTGTTATATTTGACTGAGCATTGTTCTGGAATTTTAGTTGCTGTTGTGGTTACCATATATATTGTCAACCTTGATATATTTGACTTAGCATTGATCTGGCTTATTATCTGCTGTTGTGGTTACCATATATTTTACCAAGCTTGTGTAGTTGTTTTGGTTGTGGTTACCATATCTATTGTTAATCTTGTCATATTTGACTTAGCTTTATTATGGAATATTAATTGGTTGTTGTGGTTACCATATATATTGTCAGCACTGTTATATTGGATACAGCTTTGTTCGAGTCTATTATTTGTTGTGGTATATATTGGTAAACTTTTCATATTTGACTGAGCATTGTTCTGGAATATTAGTTGTTGTTGTGGTTACTTAATATATTTTCCACCTTGTTATATTTGACTCAGCATTGCTCTGGTATATAAGTGGTTGTTGTGGTTACCATATATATTGTCAACCTTGTGTGGTTGTTTTTGTTGTGGTTACCATATGTATTGGTAAGCTTGTCATATTTGACTTAATATTGCCCTGGAATATTAGGTGTTGTTGTGTTTACCATATGTATTGTCAACTTTGTTATATTTGACTTAGCATTGTTCTGGGAGCTTAGTTGTTGTTGTGGTTACCATATATATTCTCAAGCTTGTGTAGTTGTTTTTGTTGTGGTTACCATATATATTGTCAACCTTGTTATATTTGGCTTAACATTGTTCTGGAACATTAGTTGTTGTTGTGGTTACCATATATATTGTCAACCTTGTTATATTTGACTTAGCATTGTTCTGGATTATTATCTGCCGTTGTGGTTACCATATATGTTGTCAAACGTGTTATATTTGACTTAGCATTGTTCTGGAATTTTAGTTGCTGTTGTGGTTACCATATATATTGTCAACCTTGATATATTTGACTTAGCATTGATCTGGCTTATTATCTGCTGTTGTGGTTACCATATATTTTGCCAAGCTTGTGTAGTTGTTTTTGTTGTGGTTACCATATGATTGTTAATCTTATCATATTTGACTTAGCTTTGTTCTGGAATATTAGTTGTTGTTGTGTTTCCATATATATTGTCAGCACTATTATATTTGATAAAGATTTGTTCTAGTATATTATTTGTTGTGGTATATATTGGTAAGCTTGTCATATTTGACTTAGCATTGTTCTGGAATAATAGTTGTTGTTGTGTTTACTTGATATATTTTCCACCTTCTAATATTTGATTCCGCTTTGCTCTGGTATATAGGAGGTTGTTGTGGTGACCATATATATTGTCAACCGTGTTATATTTAACTTTGCATTGTTCTGGTATATTAGTTGTTGTTGTGGTTACCATATATATTGTCAACCTTGTACTATTTGACTTAGCATTGTTCTGGAATATTAGCTGTTGTTGTGGTTACCATATATATTGTCAAGCTCGTGCTGTTGTCTTTGTTGTGGATATCATATGTATTGTTAATCTTGCCATGTTTGACTTAGCTTTGTTCTGGAATATTAGCTGTAGTCGTGGTTACCAGATATATTGTCAACCTTGGTATATTAGACTTAGCATTGTTCTGGATTATTATTTCCTGTTGTGGTTACCATATATGTTGTCAAACGTGTTATATTTGACTTAGCATTGTTCTGGAATTTTAGTTGCTGTTGTGGTTACCATATATATTGTCAACCTTGATATATTTGACTTAGCATTGATCTGGCTTATTATCTGCTGTTGTGGTTACCATATATTTTACCAAGCTTGTGTAGTTGTTTTGGTTGTAGTTACCATTTCTATTGTTAATCTTGTCATATTTGACTTAGCATTGTTCTGGAATATTAGTTGTTGTTGTGGTTACCATATATATTGTCAGCACTGTTATATTGGATACAGCTTTGTTCTAGTCTATTATTTGTTGTGGTATATATTGGTTAACTTTTCATATTTGACTGAGCATTGTTCCGGAATATTAGTTGTTGTTGTGGTTACTTAATATATTTTCCACCTTGTTATATTTGACTCAGCATTGCTCTGGTATATAAGTGGTTGTTGTGGTTACCATATATATTGTCAACCTTGTGTGTTTGTTTTTGTTGTGGTTACCATATGTATTGGTAAGCTTGTCATATTTGACTTAATATTGCCCTGGAATATTAGGTGTTGTTGTGTTTACCATATGTATTGTCAACCTTGTTATATTTGACTTAGCATTGTTCTGGGAGCTTAGTTGTTGTTGTGGTGACCATATATATTCTCAAGCTTGTGTAGTTGTTTTTGTTGTGGTTACCATATATATTGTCAACCTTGTTATATTTGGCTTAACATTGTTCTGGAATATTAGTTGTTGTTGTGGTTACCATATATATTGTCAACCTTGTTATATTTGACTTAGCATTGTTCTGGATTATTATCTGCCGTTGTGGTTACCATATATGTTGTCAAACGTGTTATATTTGACTTAGCATTGTTCTGGAATTTTAGTTGCTGTTGTGGTTACCATATATATTGTCAACCTTGATATATTTGACTTAGCATTGATCTGGCTTATTATCTGCTGGTGTGGTTACCATATATTTTACCAAGCTTGTGTAGTTGTTTTTGTTGTGGTTACCATATGATTGTTAATCTTACCATATTTGACTTAGCTTTGTTCTGGAATATTAGTTGTTGTTGTGTTTCCATATATATTGTCAGCACTGTTATATTTGATACAGATTTGTTCTAGTATATTATTTGTTGTGGTATATATTGGTAAGCTTGTCATATTTGACTTAGCATTGTTCTGGAATAATAGTTGTTGTTGTGTTTACTTTATATATTTTCCACCTTCTAATATTTGATTCCGCTTTGCTCTGGTATATAGGAGGTTGTTGTGGTGACCATATATATTGTCAACCATGTTATATTTAACTTTGCATTGTTCTGGTATATTAGTTGTTGTTGTGGTTACCATATATATTGTCAACCTTGTACTATTTGACTTAGCATTGTTCTGGAATATTAGCTGTTGTTGTGGTTACCATATATATTGTCAAGCTCGTGCTGTTGTCTTTGTTGTGGTTACCATATGTATTGTTAATCTTGCCCTGTTTGACTTAGCTTTGTTCTGGAATATTAGCTGTAGTCATGGTTACCAGATATATTGTCAACCTTGGTATATTAGACTTAGCATTGTTCTGGATTATTATTTCCTGTTGTGGTTACCATAAATGTTGTCAAACGTGTTGTATTTGACTGAGCATTGTTCTGGAATTTTAGTTGCTGTTGTGGTTACCATATATATTGTCAACCTTGATATATTTGACTTAGCATTGATCTGGCTTATTATCTGCTGTTGTGGTTACCATATATATTGTCAGCACAGTTATATTGGATAACGCTTTGTTCTAGTATATTATTTGTTGTGGTATATATTGGTAGGCTTGTCATATTTGACTTAGCATTGTTCTGGAATATTAATCTTTGTTCTGGTTACTTTATATATTTTCCACCTTGTTATATTTGATTCAGCATTGCTCTTGTATATAGGAGCTTGTTGTGGTTACCATATATATATTGTCAACCGTGTTATATTTGAAATAGCATTGTTCTGGTACATTAGTTGTTGTTGTGGTTAGCATATATATTGTCAAACGTGTTATATTTGACTTAGCATTGTTCTGGAATTGTTGCTGTTGTGGTTACCATATATATTGTCAACCTTGATATATTTGACTTAGCATTGATCTGGCTTATTATCTACTGTTGTGGTTACCATATATTTTACCAAGTTGTGTAGTTGTTTTTGTTGTGGTTACCATATGATTGTTAATCTTATCATATTTAACTTAGCTTTGTTCTGGAATATTAGTTGTTGTGTTTCCATATATATTGTCAGCACTGTTATATTTGATAAAGCTTTGTTCTAGTATATTATTTGTTGTGGTATATATTGGTAAGCTTGTTATATTAGCATTGTTCTGGTACATTAGTTGTTGTTGTGGTTACCATATATATTGTCAACCTTGTTATATTTGACGTAGCATTGTTCTGGATTAGTAGCTGTTGTTGTGGTTACCATATATATTGTCAAGGACGTGCTGTTCTTTTTGTTGTGGTTACCATATGTATTTGTAAGCTTGTCATATTTGACTTAGCATTGTTCTGGAATATTAGTTGTTGTTGTGGTTACCATATATATTGTCAGCACTGTTATAGTGGATAAAGCTTTGTTCTACTATATTATTTGTTGTGGTATATATTGTTAAGCTTGTCATATTTGACTTAGCATTGTTCTGGAATATTAGTTGTTGTTCTGGTTACCATATATATTGTTAGCACTGTTATATTGGACAAAGCATTGTTCTAGTATATTATTTGTTATGGTTACCATATATAATGGTAAGCTTGTCATATTTTACTTAGCATTGTTCTGGAATGGTAGATGTTGCTGTGGTTACCATATATGTTGTCAACCTTGTTAAATCTGACTTAGCATTGATCTGGAATATTATTTGCTGTTGTGGTTACCATCTGTATTGTCAACCTGGGTATATATGACATAGCATTGTTATTGAATATTAGTTGTTCTTGTGGTAACCATATATATTGTCAAGCTTGTGTAGTTGATTTTGTTGTGGTTACCATATGTATTGGTAAGCTTGTCATATTTGACTTACCATTGGTCAGGAATATTAGTTGTTTGTGTGGTTACCATATATTTTGTCCAGCTTGGTCATAATTGAATAAGTATTGTTCTGGAATATTAGCTGGTTTTGTTGTGGTTACCATATATATTGTCAAACTTGTTATTCTTTACTTAACATTGGCATGGAGTATTGGATGTTGTTGTGGTTACCATATATATTTTCAACCTTGTTATATTTAACTTAACATTGTTATGGTATATAAGGTGTTGTTGTGGTTACCATATATATTGTCAACCTTGTTATATTTGACTCAGCAAAGTTCTTGTTTATAAGTTGTTGTTGTGGTTACATGTATATTGTTAGCACTGTTATATTGGACAACGCATTGTTCTAGTATATTATTTGTTATGGTTACCATATATAATGGTAAGCTTGTCATATTTTACTTAGCATTGTTCTGGAATAGTAGTTTTTGCTGTGGTTACCATATAAGCTGTCAACATTGTTATATTTGACTTAGCATTGATCTGGAATATTATTTGCTGTTGTGGTTACCATATATATTGTCAAGCTTTGTATATTTGACTTAGCACTGTTCTGGATTATTATCTGCTGTTGTGGTTACCATATATATAGTCAACCGTGTTATATTTGACGTAGCATTGTTCTGATATATTAGTTGTTGTTGTGGTTACCATATATATTGTTAGCACTGTTATATTGGACAAAGCATTGTTCTAGTATATTATTTGTTATGGTTCCCATATATAATGGTAAGCTTGTCATATTTTACTTAGCATTGATCTGGAATATTATTTCCTGTTGTTGTTACCATCTGTATTGTCAACCTGGGTATATATGACATGGCATTGTTATTGAATATTACTTGTTCTTGTGGTAACCATATATATTGTCAAGCTTGTGTAGTTTATTTTGTTGTGGTTACCATATGTATTGGTAAGCTTGTCATATTTGACTAAGCATTGTTCTGGAATATTAGCTGGTTTTGTTGTGGTTACCATATATATTGTCAACCTTGGTATATTTGACTTAGCATTGATCTGGAATATTATTTGCTGTTGTGGTTACCATATATATTGTCAAGCTTTGTATATTTGACGTAGCATTGTTCTGGTATATTAGTTGTTGTTGTGGTTACCATATATATTGTGAACCTTGTTATATTTGACTTAGCATTGTTCTGGAATATTAGCTGTTGTTGTGGTTACCATATATATTGTTAGCACTGTTATATTGGACAAAGCATTGTTCTAGTATATTATTTGTTATGGTTACCATATATAATGGTAAGCTTGTCATATTTTACTTAGCATTGATCTGGAATATTATTTCCTGTTGTTGTTACCATCTGTATTGTCAACCTGGGTATATATGACATAGCATTGTTATTGAATATTAGTTGTTCTTGTGGTAACCATATATATTGTCAAGCTTGTGTAGTTGATTTTGTTGTGGTTACCATATGTATTGGTAAGCTTGTCATATTTGACTAAGCAGTGTTCTGGAATATTAGCTGGTTTTGTTGTGGTTACCATATATATTGTCAACCTTGTTATATTTGACTTAGCACTGTTCTGGATTATTCTCTGCTGTTGTGGTTACCATATATGTTGTCAAACGTGTTATATTTGACTTAGTATTGTTCTGGAATGTTAGTTGTTGTTGTGGTTACCATATATATTGTCAACCTTTGTATATTTGTCTTAGCACATTTCTGGATTATTATCTGCTGTTGTGGTTACCATATATGTTGTCAAACGTGTTATATTTGACTTAGTATTGTTCTGGAATGTTAGTTGTTGTTGTGGTTACCATATATATTGTCAACCTTGGTATATTAGACTTAGCATTGCTCTGGATTATTATTTGTTGTTGTGGTTACCATATATGTTGTCAAACGTGTTATATTTGACTTTACATTGATCTGGAATTTTAGTTGCTGTTGTGGTTACCATATATATTGTCAACCTTGGTATATTTGACTTAGCATTGAACTGGCTTATTATCTGCTGTTGTGGTTACCATATATTTTACCAAGCTTGTGTAGTTGTTTTGGTTGTGGTTACCATATGTATTGTTAATCTTGTCATATTTGACTTAGCTTTGTTCTGGAATATTAGTTGTTGTTGTGGTTACCATATATATTGTCATCACCGTTATATTGGATAAAGCTTTGTTCTAGTATATTATTTGTTGTGTTATATATTGGTAAGCTTGTCATATTGGACTGAGCATTGTTCTGGAATATCAGTTGTTGTTGTGGTTATTTTTATATTTTCCACTTCGGTATATTTGAGTCAGCAATGCTCTGCTATATAGGAGGTTGTTGTTGTTACCATATATATTGTCAAGCGTGTGTGGTTGGTTTGGTTGTGGTTACCATATGTATTGGTAAGCTTGTCATATTTGACCTAATATTGCCCTGGAATATTAGGTATTGTTGTGTTTACCATATGTATTGTCAACCTTGTTATATTTGACTTAGCATTGTTCTGGGAGCTTAGTTGTTGGTGTGGTTACCATATATATTGTCAAGCTTGTGTAGTTGTTTTTGTTGTGGTTACCATATATATTGTCAACCTTGTTATATTTGACTTAGCATTGTTCTGGTGTATTAGTTGTTGTTGTGGTTACCATATATATGGTCAACCTTGGTATATTTGAGTTAGGATTGTTCTGGAGTATCTGTTGTTGTGGTTACCATATATGTTGTCAACCTTGTAATATGTGACGTAGCAATATTCTGGTGTATTAGTTGTTGTTGTGGTTACAATATATATTGTCAACCTTGGTATTTTAGACTTAGCACTGTTCTGGATTATTATCTGCTGTTGTGGTTACCATATATGTTGCCAAACGTGTTATATTTGACTTAGTATTGTTCTGGAATGTTAGTTGTTGTTGTGGTTACCATATATATTGTCAACCTTGGTATATTTGACTTAGCACTGTTCTGGATTATTATCTGCTGTTGTGGTTATCATATATGTTGTCAATCCTGTTATATTTGACTTAACATTGTTCTCGTGTATTGGTTATTGTTGTGGTTACCATATATATTGTCAAGCTTGCTATATTTGACTTGGCACTGTTCTGGATTATTATCTGCTGTTGTGGTTACCATATATGTTGTCAAACGTGTTATATTTGACTTAGTATTGTTCTGGAATGTTAGTTGTTGTTGTGGTTACCATATATATTGTCAACCTTGGTATATTAGTCTTAGCTTTGCTCTGGATTATTATCTGTTGTTGTGGTTACCATATGTATTGTCAAAGGTGTTATATTTGACTTTACATTGATCTGGAATTTTAGTTGCTGTTGTGGTTACCATATATATTGTCAACCTTGGTATATTTGACTTAGCATTGATCTGGCTTATTATTTGCTGTTGTGGTTACCATATATTTTACCAGGCTTGTGTAGTTGTTTTGGTTGTGGTTACCATATGTATTGGTAATCTTGTCATATTTGACTTAGCTTTGTTCTGGAATATTAGTTGTTGTTGTGGTTACCATATATATATTGTCAGGACTGTTATATTGGATAAAGCTTTGTTCTAGTATATTATTTGTTGTGTTATTTATTGGTAAGCTTGTCATATTGGACTGAGCATTGTTCTGGAATATTGGTTGTTGTTGTGGTTATTTTTATATTTTCCACCTCGGTATATTTGACTCAGCAATGCTCTGCTATATATGAGGTTATTGGTGTTACCATATATATTGTCAAGCGTGTGTGGTTGGTATGGTTGTGGTTACCATATGTATTGGTACGCTTGTCCTATTTGACCTAATTTTTCCCCTGGAATATTAGGTGTTGTTGTGTTTACCATATGTATTGTCAACCTTGTTATATTTGACTTAGCATTGTTCTGGTGTATTAGTTGTTGTTGTGGTGACCATATATATTGTCAACCTTGGTATATTTGTCTTAGCATTGTTCTGGAATGTTAGGTGTTGTTGTGCTTACCATATATGTTGTCAAACGTGGTATATTTGACTTAGCATTGTTCTGGAATTTTAGTTGCTGTTGTAGTTACCATATGTATTGTTAATCTTGTCATATTTGACTTAGCATTGATCTGGAATATTATCTGCTGTTGTGGTTATCATATATATTACCAAGCTTGTGTAGTTGTTTTGGTTGTGGTTACCATATGTATTGTTAATCTTGTCATATTTGACTTGGCTTTGTTCTGGAATATCAGTTGTTGTTGTGGTTACCATATATATTGTCAGCACTGTTATATTGGATAAAGCTTTTTTCTAGAATATTATTTGTTGTGGTATATATTGGTAAGCTTGTCATATTTGACTTAGCATTTTTCTGGTATATTAGGTGTTGTAGTGGTTACCATATATATTGTCAAGCTTGTTATATTTGTCTTAACATTGTTCTGGAATATTAGATGTTGTTGTGGTTACTATATATACTGTCAACTTTGTTATATTTGAATTAGCATTGTCCTGGGAGATTAGTTGGTGTTGTGGTTACCATATATATTGTCAACCTTGTTATATTTGACTTAGCATTGTTCTGAGAGGTTAGTTGTTGTTGTGGTTACCATATATATTGTCAACCTTGTTATATTTGACGTAACATTGTCGTGGAATATTAGGTGTTGTTGTTGTTATCGTATGTATTGTCAACCTTCTTATATTTGACATAGCATTGTTATTGAATATTAGTTTTTGTTGTGGTAACCATATATATTGCCAAGCTTGTGTAGTTGATTTTGTTGTGGTTACCATATGTATTGGTAAGCTTGTCATATTTGACTTAGCATTGTTCTAGAATATTAGTTGTTGTTGTGGTACCATATATGTTGTCCAACTTGTTATATTTGACTTAGCATTGTTCTGGAATATGTGTTGCTGTTGTGGTTACCCTATGTATTGTCAACCTTGTTATATATGACTTAGCATTGTTATTGAATATTAGTTTTTGTTCTGGTTACCATATATATTGTCAGCACTGTTATATTGGATAAAGCTTTGTTCTAGTATCTTATTTGTTGTGGTATATATTGGCAAGCTTGTCATATTTGACTTAGCATTGTTCTGGAATGTTAGTTGTTGTTGTGGTTACCATATATATTGCCAAACTTGGTATATTAGACTTAGCATTGCTCTGGATTATTATCTGCTGTTGTGGTTACCATATATGTTGTCAAACGTGTTATATTTGACACAGCATTGTTCTGGAATTTCAGTTGTTGTTGTGGTTACCATATATATTGTCAGCACTGTTATATTGGATAAAGCTTTTTTCTAGAATATTATTTGTTGTGGTATATATTGGCAAGCTTGTCATATTTGACTTAGCATTGCTCTGGAATATTAGTTGTTGTTGTGGTTACTTTATATATTTTCCACTTTGGTGTATTTGACTCAGCATTGCTCTGGTATATAGGAGGTTGTTGTTGTTACCATATATATTGTCAAGCTCGTGGTTTTGTTCTTGTTGTGGTTACCATATTTATTGGTATGCTTGTCATATTTGACTTAGCTTTGTTCTGGAATATTAGGTGTTGTTGTGGGTACCATATATATTGTCAGTATTGTTATATTTGACTTAGCATTGCACTGGTATATAGGTTGTTGTTGTGGTTACTATATTTATTGTCAACATTGTTATATTTGACTCAGCATTGCACTGGTATATAGGTTGTTGTTGTGGTTACCATATATATTTTCAACCTTGTTATATTTGGCTTAACATTGTTCTGGAATATTAGTTCTTGTTGTGGTTACCATATATATTGTCGAACTTGTTATATTTAACTTAGCAGTGTTCTGGAATATTAGCTGTAGTCGTGGTTACCAGATATATTGTCAACCTTGGTATATTTGACTTAGCATTGTTCTGGATTATTATCTGCGGTTGTGATTGCCTTATATGTTGTCAACCGTGTTATATTTGACTTGGCATTGTTCTGGAATATTAGTCGTTGGTGTGGTTACCATATATATTACCAAGCGTGTGTCGTTGTTTTTGTTGTGGTTGCCATATGTATTGTTAATCTTGTCATATTTGACTTAGCGTCGGCTGGAATATTAGTTGTTGTTGTGGTTACCATATATATTGTCAACACTGTTATATTGGATAAAACTTTGTTCTAGTATCGTATTTGTTGTGGTATATATTGGCAAGCTTGTCATATTTGACTTAGCATTGTTCTGGAATATTAGTTGTTGTTGTGGTTACTTTATATATTTTCCACCTTGTTATATTTGACTCACCATTGCTCTAGTATATAGGAGGTTGTTGTGGTTACCATATTTATTGGTATGCTTGTCATATTTGACTTAGCATTGTTCTGGAATATTAGGTGTTCTTGTGGTTACCATATATATTGTCAACCTTGTGTAGTTGTTTTTGTTGTGGTTACCATATTAGCATTGTTCTGGAACATTATTTTGTGTTGTGGTTATGATATATATTGTCAGCAATTGCTATATTTGACTTAGAATTGTTCTGGAATATTATTTGTTGTTGGTATGTATTGTCAACCTTGTTATATTTGACTTAGCATTGTTCTGGAATATTAGGTGTTGTTGTGGTTACCATATATATATTGTCAACCTTGTTATATTTGACTTCGCATTGTTCTGGTATATTAGCTCTTGTTGTGGTTACCATATATATTGTCGAACTTGTTATATTTAACTTAGCAGTATTCTGGAATATTAGCTGTAGTCATGGTTACCAGATATATTGTCAACTTTGTTATATTTGACTTAGCATTGTTCTGGAATATTACTTGTTGTTATGGTTACCATATATATTGGTAAGGTTGTCATATTTGACTTGGGATTGTTCTTGAATGAAAGTTGTTGTTGTGGTTACCATAGATATTGTCAAGTTTGTGTAGTTGTTTTTGGTGTGGCTACCATATTTATTCGTAAGCTTGTCTTATTATTCTTGGTATTGTTCTGGAATATTAGCTGTTGTTGTGGTTACCATATATATTGTCAACCTTGTTATATTTGACTTAGCATTGTTCTGGAATATTAGTTGTTGTTGTAGTTACAATATATATTATCACCATTGTTATATTGGAGTCAGCATTATTCTGTTATATTTGTTGTTGTGGTTACCTTATATATTGGTAAGCTTGTCATATTTGACTTAGCATTGTTCTGGAATACTAGTTGTTGTTGTGGTTACCAAATTTATTTTCAGAAATAGTTATATTTGACGCAGCATTGTTCTGGTATATAAAAGTTGTTGTCGTGGTTACCATATATATTGTCAACCTTGTTATATTTGACTTAGCATTGTTCTGGAATATTAGTTGTTGTTGTGGTTACCATATATATTGTCAAGTTTGTGTAGTTGTGTTTGGTGTGGCTACCATATGTATTGATAAGCTTGTCATATTTGACTCAGCAATGTTGTGGTATATAAACGTTGTTGTTGTGGTTATCATATATATTGCCATCCTTGTTATATTTGACTTTGCATTGTTCTGGAATATCAGGTGTTGTTGTGGTTACCATATGTATTGTCAAGATTGTGTAGTTGTGTTTGGTATGGCTACCATATATATTACCATATTGGTAAGCTTGTTATATTTGACTTAGCATTGTTTTGGAATATTAGTTGCTGGTGTGGTTACCATATATATCACCATGCTTGTGTAGTTGTTTTTGTTGTGGTTGTCATATCTATTGTCAACCTTGTAATAATTAACTTCGCATTGTTCTGGTATATAAGTTGTTGTTGTGGTTACCCTATATATTTTCAACCGTGTTATATTTGACTTAGTTTTGTTCTGGGATACTAGTTGTCATTGTGGTTCCCATATTTATTGTCACCCTTGTTATATTTGACATACCATTGTTCTAGAATAGTAGCTGATTTTATGGTTACCGTTTTATGCTCGTGATGTTGTTTTTGTTGTGGTTACTATATGTATTGGTAAGCTTGTTATATTTGACATAGCATTGTTCTGGAATATTAGTTGTTGTTGTGGTTGCGATATATATTTTCAGCAATTGCTATCTTTGGCTTAGCATTGTTCCGGAATATTAATTGTTGTTGTGGTACCATATATGTTGTCCAACTTGCTATATTTGACTTAGCATTGTTCTGGAATATTAGTTGTTGTTGTGGTTACCATATATATTGTCAAGCTTGTTATATTTGGCAAAGCAGTGCTCTGGTATATATGATGTTGATGTGGTTACCATATATATTGTCAACGTTGTGCAGTTGTTTTTGTTGTGGTTACCGTATTTATTGTCAAGCTTGTTATATTTGGCAAAGCAGTGCTCTGGTATATATGATGTTGATGTGGTTACCATATATATTGTCAACCGTGTTATATTTGACTTAGTTTTGTTCTGGGTTACTAGTTGTCATTGTGGTTCCCATATTTATTGTCACCCTTGTTATATTTGACATACCATTGTTCTAGAATAGTAGCTGATTTTATGGTTACCATATATATTGTCATGCTCGTGATGTTGTTTTTGTTGTGGTTACTATATGTATTCGTAAGCTTGTTATATTTGACATAGCATTGTTCTGGAATATTAGTTGTTGTTGTGGTTGCAATATATATTGTCAGCAATTGCTATCTTTGGCTTAGCATTGTTCTGGAATATTACTTGTTGTTGTGGTTATCATATATATTGGCAACATTGTTATATTTGACGTAGCATTGTTCTGGAATATTACTTGTTGTTGTGGTTACCATATGTATTGTCAACCTTGTTATATATGACTTAGCATTGTTATTGAATATTGGTTGTTGTTGTGCTTACCATATATATATATATATATATATATATATATATATATATATATATATATATATATATATATATATATATATATATATTTATATATCATCAAGCTTGTGTGGTTGTTTTTGTGGTGGTTAATAATTGTATTGGTTAGCTTGTCATATATGACTCAGCATTGTTCTGGAATATTAGGTTGTTGTTCTGGGTATCATATATATATTGTCAACCTTGTTATATTTGACTCAGCATTGCACTGACATATAGGTTGTTGTTGTGGTTACCATATATATTGTCAAGCTTGTTATATTTGACTTAGCATTGCTCTGGAATATTAGCTGTTGTTATGGTTACCATATATATTATCAACCTTGTTATATTTGACTTAGTATTGCTCTGGAATATTAGCTGTTGCGATGGTTACCATATATATTGTCAACCTTGTTATATTTGACTTAGCATTGTTCTGGGAGATTAGTTGTTGTTGTGGGTACCATATATATTGTCAACCTTGTTATATTTGACTTAAGGTTGTCGTGGAATATTAGGTGTTGTTGTGGTTACCATATATATTGCTAACCTTGTTATATGTGGCTTAACATTGTTCTGGAATATTGGTTGCTGTTGTGGTTACCATATATATTGTCAAGCTTGGTATATTTGACTTAGCATCGTTCTAGAATAGTAGATGTTTTTATGGTTACCATATTTATTGTCATGCTCGTGATGTTGTTTTTGTTGTGGTTACCATATGTATTGGTAAGCGTGTCATATTTGACTTAGCATTGTTCTAGATTATTATCTGTTGTTGTGGTTACCATATATGTTGTCAAACGTGTTACAGTTGACTTAGCATTGTTCTGGGAGATTAGTTGTTGTTGTGGTTACTATATATATTGTCAACCTTGTTATATTTGACTTAGCATTGTTCTGGTATATTAGTTGTTGTTGTGGTTACTTTCTATATTTTGCACCTTGTTATATTTGACAAAGCAGTGCTCTGGTATATAGGATGTTGTTGTGGTTACCATATTTATTGTCAACCGTGTTATATTTGACTTAGTATTGTTCTGGGATACTAGTTGTCATTGTGGTTACCATATGTATTGTCACCCATGTTATATTTGACTTAGCATTGTTCTAGAATAGTAGCTGTTTTTATGGTTACCATATATATTGGCATGCTCGTGATGTTGTTTTTGTTGTGGTTACCATATGTATTGGTAAGCTTGTCATATTTGACTTAGCATTGTTCTGGAATATTAGTTGTTGTTGTGGTTACGATATATATTGTCAGCAATTACTATATTTGACTTAGCATTGTTCTGGAATATTAGTTGTTGGTGTGGTTACCATATATATTGTCAACCTTGTTATATTTGATGTAGCATTGTTCTAGAATATTTTTTGCGTTTGTGGTTACCATATGTATTGTCAACCTTACTATATATGACTTAGCATTGTTATTCAATATTAGTTATTGTTGTGGTTACGATATATATATATATATATATATATATATATATATATATATATATATATATATATATATATATATATATATATATATATATTGTCCAGCTTTTGGGGTTGTTTTTGTGGTGGTTACCATATGTATTGGTTAGCTTGTCATATATGACTCAGCATTGTTTTGGAATATTAGGTGTTGTTTTGGTTACCATATATATTGTCAAGCTAGTTATGATTTCCATATATGTTGTCAAGCGTGTTATATTTGACTTAGCATTGTTCTGGAATATTAGTTGTTGGTGTGGTTACCATATATATTACCATGCTTGTGTAGTTGTTTTTGTTGTGGTTGCCATATATATTGTCAACCTTGCAATAATTAACTTAGCATTGTTCTGTAATATAAATTGTTGTTGTGGTTACCAAATATATTGTCATCCTTGGTATATTTGACCAAACATTGTCGTGGAATATTAGGTGGTGTTGTGTTTACCATATATATTGTCAACCTTGTTATATTTGACTTAGCATTGTTCTGGGAGATTAGTTGCTGTTGTGGTTACCATATATATTGTCAACCTTGTTATATTTGACTTAGCATTGTTCTGGTATATTAGTTGTTGTTGTGGTTAATTTATATATTTTCCACCTTGTTATATTTGACTCAGCATTGCTCTGGTATATAGGATGTTGTTGTGGTTACCATATCTATTGTCAACCGTGTTATATTTGACATAGCATTGTTCTGGAATATTAGTTGTTGTTGTTGTTGTTGTGGTTACCATATATATTGTCAACCTTGTTATATTTGACTTAGCATTGTTCTGGAATATTAGTTGTTGTTGTAGTTACAATATATATTATCACCATTGTTATATTGGAGTCAGCATTATTCTGTTATATTTGTTGTTGTGGTTACCTTATATATTGGTAAGCTTGTCATATTTGACTTAGCATTGTTCTGGAATACTAGTTGTTGTTGTGGTTACCAAATTTATTTTCAGAAATAGTTATATTTGACGCAGCATTGTTCTGGTATATAAAAGTTGTTGTCGTGGTTACCATATATATTGTCAACCTTGTTATATTTGACTTAGCATTGTTCTGGAATATTAGTTGTTGTTGTGGTTACCATATATATTGTCAAGTTTGTGTAGTTGTGTTTGGTGTGGCTACCATATGTATTGATAAGCTTGTCATATTTGACTCAGCAATGTTGTGGTATATAAACGTTGTTGTTGTGGTTATCATATATATTGCCATCCTTGTTATATTTGACTTTGCATTGTTCTGGAATATCAGGTGTTGTTGTGGTTACCATATGTATTGTCAAGATTGTGTAGTTGTGTTTGGTATGGCTACCATATATATTACCATATTGGTAAGCTTGTTATATTTGACTTAGCATTGTTTTGGAATATTAGTTGCTGGTGTGGTTACCATATATATCACCATGCTTGTGTAGTTGTTTTTGTTGTGGTTGTCATATCTATTGTCAACCTTGTAATAATTAACTTCGCATTGTTCTGGTATATAAGTTGTTGTTGTGGTTACCCTATATATTTTCAACCGTGTTATATTTGACTTAGTTTTGTTCTGGGATACTAGTTGTCATTGTGGTTCCCATATTTATTGTCACCCTTGTTATATTTGACATACCATTGTTCTAGAATAGTAGCTGATTTTATGGTTACCGTTTTATGCTCGTGATGTTGTTTTTGTTGTGGTTACTATATGTATTGGTAAGCTTGTTATATTTGACATAGCATTGTTCTGGAATATTAGTTGTTGTTGTGGTTGCGATATATATTTTCAGCAATTGCTATCTTTGGCTTAGCATTGTTCCGGAATATTAATTGTTGTTGTGGTACCATATATGTTGTCCAACTTGCTATATTTGACTTAGCATTGTTCTGGAATATTAGTTGTTGTTGTGGTTACCATATATATTGTCAAGCTTGTTATATTTGGCAAAGCAGTGCTCTGGTATATATGATGTTGATGTGGTTACCATATATATTGTCAACGTTGTGCAGTTGTTTTTGTTGTGGTTACCGTATTTATTGTCAAGCTTGTTATATTTGGCAAAGCAGTGCTCTGGTATATATGATGTTGATGTGGTTACCATATATATTGTCAACCGTGTTATATTTGACTTAGTTTTGTTCTGGGTTACTAGTTGTCATTGTGGTTCCCATATTTATTGTCACCCTTGTTATATTTGACATACCATTGTTCTAGAATAGTAGCTGATTTTATGGTTACCATATATATTGTCATGCTCGTGATGTTGTTTTTGTTGTGGTTACTATATGTATTCGTAAGCTTGTTATATTTGACATAGCATTGTTCTGGAATATTAGTTGTTGTTGTGGTTGCAATATATATTGTCAGCAATTGCTATCTTTGGCTTAGCATTGTTCTGGAATATTACTTGTTGTTGTGGTTATCATATATATTGGCAACATTGTTATATTTGACGTAGCATTGTTCTGGAATATTACTTGTTGTTGTGGTTACCATATGTATTGTCAACCTTGTTATATATGACTTAGCATTGTTATTGAATATTGGTTGTTGTTGTGCTTACCATATATATATATATATATATATATATATATATATATATATATATATATATATATATATATATATATATATATATATATATATTTATATATCATCAAGCTTGTGTGGTTGTTTTTGTGGTGGTTATCAATTGTATTGGTTAGCTTGTCATATATGACTCAGCATTGTTCTGGAATATTAGGTTGTTGTTCTGGGTATCATATATATATTGTCAACCTTGTTATATTTGACTCAGCATTGCACTGACATATAGGTTGTTGTTGTGGTTACCATATATATTGTCAAGCTTGTTATATTTGACTTAGCATTGCTCTGGAATATTAGCTGTTGTTATGGTTACCATATATATTATCAACCTTGTTATATTTGACTTAGTATTGCTCTGGAATATTAGCTGTTGCGATGGTTACCATATATATTGTCAACCTTGTTATATTTGACTTAGCATTGTTCTGGGAGATTAGTTGTTGTTGTGGGTACCATATATATTGTCAACCTTGTTATATTTGACTTAAGGTTGTCGTGGAATATTAGGTGTTGTTGTGGTTACCATATATATTGCTAACCTTGTTATATGTGGCTTAACATTGTTCTGGAATATTGGTTGCTGTTGTGGTTACCATATATATTGTCAAGCTTGGTATATTTGACTTAGCATCGTTCTAGAATAGTAGATGTTTTTATGGTTACCATATTTATTGTCATGCTCGTGATGTTGTTTTTGTTGTGGTTACCATATGTATTGGTAAGCGTGTCATATTTGACTTAGCATTGTTCTAGATTATTATCTGTTGTTGTGGTTACCATATATGTTGTCAAACGTGTTACAGTTGACTTAGCATTGTTCTGGGAGATTAGTTGTTGTTGTGGTTACTATATATATTGTCAACCTTGTTATATTTGACTTAGCATTGTTCTGGTATATTAGTTGTTGTTGTGGTTACTTTCTATATTTTGCACCTTGTTATATTTGACAAAGCAGTGCTCTGGTATATAGGATGTTGTTGTGGTTACCATATTTATTGTCAACCGTGTTATATTTGACTTAGTATTGTTCTGGGATACTAGTTGTCATTGTGGTTACCATATGTATTGTCACCCATGTTATATTTGACTTAGCATTGTTCTAGAATAGTAGCTGTTTTTATGGTTACCATATATATTGGCATGCTCGTGATGTTGTTTTTGTTGTGGTTACCATATGTATTGGTAAGCTTGTCATATTTGACTTAGCATTGTTCTGGAATATTAGTTGTTGTTGTGGTTACGATATATATTGTCAGCAATTACTATATTTGACTTAGCATTGTTCTGGAATATTAGTTGTTGGTGTGGTTACCATATATATTGTCAACCTTGTTATATTTGATGTAGCATTGTTCTAGAATATTTTTTGCGTTTGTGGTTACCATATGTATTGTCAACCTTACTATATATGACTTAGCATTGTTATTCAATATTAGTTATTGTTGTGGTTACGATATATATATATATATATATATATATATATATATATATATATATATATATATATATATATATATATATATATTGTCCAGCTTTTGGGGTTGTTTTTGTGGTGGTTACCATATGTATTGGTTAGCTTGTCATATATGACTCAGCATTGTTTTGGAATATTAGGTGTTGTTTTGGTTACCATATATATTGTCAAGCTAGTTATGATTTCCATATATGTTGTCAAGCGTGTTATATTTGACTTAGCATTGTTCTGGAATATTAGTTGTTGGTGTGGTTACCATATATATTACCATGCTTGTGTAGTTGTTTTTGTTGTGGTTGCCATATATATTGTCAACCTTGCAATAATTAACTTAGCATTGTTCTGTAATATAAATTGTTGTTGTGGTTACCAAATATATTGTCATCCTTGGTATATTTGACCAAACATTGTCGTGGAATATTAGGTGGTGTTGTGTTTACCATATATATTGTCAACCTTGTTATATTTGACTTAGCATTGTTCTGGGAGATTAGTTGCTGTTGTGGTTACCATATATATTGTCAACCTTGTTATATTTGACTTAGCATTGTTCTGGTATATTAGTTGTTGTTGTGGTTAATTTATATATTTTCCACCTTGTTATATTTGACTCAGCATTGCTCTGGTATATAGGATGTTGTTGTGGTTACCATATCTATTGTCAACCGTGTTATATTTGACATAGCATTGTTCTGGAATATTAGTTGTTGTTGTTGTTGTGGTTACCATATATATTGTCAACCTTGTTATATTTGACTTAGCATTGTTCTGGTATATTAGTTTTCGTTGTGGTTACCATATATATTGTCAACCTTATATTTGTCTTAGCATTGTTCTGGAATATTAGCTGTTGTTGTGGTTACCATATATATTGTCAAGCTCGTGATGTTGTTTTTGTTGTGGTTGCCATATGTATTGGTAAGCTTGTCATATTTAACGTTGCATTGTTCTGGAATTTTAGTTGTTGTTGTGGTTACCATATATATTGTCAACATTGTGTAGCTGTTTTTGTTGTGGTTATCAATTGTATTGGTAAGCTTGTCATATTTGATTTAAGATTGTTCTGGAATATTATTTGTTGTTGTCGTTACGATATATATTGTCAGCAATTGCTATATTTGACTTAGCATTGTTCTGGAATATTAGGTGTTGTTGTGGTTACCATATATATTGTCACCCTTGTTATTTTTGACTTAGCATTGTTTCGGAATTAGGTGTTGTTGTGGTTACCATATATATTGTCAAGCTCGTGATGTTGTTTTTGTTGTGGTTGCCATATGTATTGGTAAGCTTGTCATATTTAACCTTGCATTGTTCTGGAATTTTAGTTGTTGTTGTGGTTACCATATATATTGTCAACATTGTGTAGCTGTTTTTGTTGTGGTTACCATATGTATTGGTAAGCGTGTCACATTTGACTTAGTAGTGTTCTGGAATATTATTTGTTGTTGTGGTTACGATATATATTGTCAGCAATTGCCATATTTGACTGTTCAGGAATATTATTTGTTGTTGGTACCGTATTTATTGTCAACCTTGTTATATTTGACTTAGCATTGATCTGGATTATTATCTGCTGTTGTGATTTCCATATATGTTGTCAAGCGTGTTATATTTGATTTAGCATTTGGAATATTAGTTGTTGGTGTGGTTACCATATATATTACCATGCTTGTGTAGTTGTTTTTGTTGTGGTTGCCATATATATTGTCAACCTTGTAATCATTAACTTAGCATTGTTCTGGTATATAAGTTGTTGTTGTGGTTACCGTATATCAGGGTTGGCAAGTTTTGGACACTAGTGGTTTAAACCGCGGTTTAAACCATGGTTTAAACCGTCCGCCCAAAATAGGTTTTGGACACCTTAAATTGTCCAAAACTGTCCAAAACCTAAAATATTGGTATAAAAAATATTTTTCTGAAATGTAATTTTCTTAAAACAACTATATAGCATTTAGACACATACAGGTACATGTACATATTGATGGATGGTTATCTACATGTATTTTTGGATACTTTATTGCTATATAATAATAATAATAATAATAATAATCTAAAAGGACACATGATTTCAATAAATTAGGAGTCTTATTTGCTTCTTTCTATAATCCATGGGTTAATTTTTTTCAACATTTGTTTGTCTTAAATGTTTTAACTCTGTATATTTCGACCAGTTGTGTTAAACCCACAGAAACCCTATTTAATCTATAATGTAAACATATTAGACTACCTATGTACAGCTAGATGTTTATATTATTGAGAACTGTCTCTGTGTCTAAATCTATTTCTTGCAAAATGTTCATGGCCTATGGAAGAATCTTAAACTCATAGAGAAAATATAGTCTGCTAAGATGTTGTTTCAACAATTAACTGATGACCCTTGCTCTCTAAGGCTATTTTAGAATGCACTACTCAGTACACACATTAGCTATGTTTACATAAGATCTTATGCAAATTTGGGATTAAGGCATTAAGCTGATAGAATATAAATTAGATTCTTCATGTTTTCATCTATCCTCAGTTAATGCTAGATATCAATTAGACAATTAGTAAAAAGATATCCTTGTGCTACATTAATCTTAGAATTCTTCTGTTGTCCTGAATATTTATGTGTTGATGGTATTTGAAATAGTTAATATGTATTTCAGAGGTGGTAGGCCTAAGGATCCAATTTGGAAGCACTTTTTGGAAGTTAAGATTAATGGCAAACAAATGGCTAAGTGTAGAGAGTGTGAGTACACAGTTGTCATCAAGGTAGCAAGGATGAAAATACACTATGAGAAGCATGAGAAGTCTACTGAAAGTCCTGTTGAACAGGCTGATACAGACAGTGCAGACACACATATCAGCAAAGACATCAAGATTTTGAAGGTAAATAAAATTAATGCTTAACCCCTTGCCCTCTAATGTCAATAATTAAAAATTCTATATTTTATTGTGACTATACCAAGGAAACTGGTTTTCATTTTTCAACAATTTTGTTGGGCGATGACAAATTTGTTGAAAATAAAAAAACAGTTTATCTTTTAATTTTATTTGAAAAATGTTTTTTGTTGACATTGGAGTGCTAGGAGTCCAATATATCTAATACATGCCTTAACCCTTTCACCGATGAATTCCTCAGCTATCATTTTCAAGGACACTATGCGGGAAAACTGCAGAATATTTTGAAACTAATTTGACTGGAAAACAAATTTACTCGTGAAATGACTGCCGCTTTTACTAAGCCAGTCATTTCAGTGAAAAATTTTCAAAAATTTATGCTAAGTTGTGTTTAAAAGTCATAATGTACAATGTAGGTAAGGTTACTATTCACTGTAATTGTCTTGGCCGCATAGGGGTTATCAACAGGATGTCTCACCTTTAGTTCAGATACCTGAGTTAATTATTCTCTTTGCCATGCTAGTAATAGAGCCAGGTCTGATAATCTCTGATAGCCACAATCACATGCTGAGCCTCTTTACAATTCAATGGTATAGGTGTGATAATTGGCCTGTGAGGGCGCTGGCTTAAGATTAGAAATAACACACAATGATCTGCTTAACCCTTTACTTTCTGCAACCCAGGGTTTTCAGAAATACTCTTGCTTGAATACCTTTACTACAGTAATATTATGAAAACAATTTGGCATAGTACACTAACACCCTTCAGATAGACTGATGCAAACAGTCAAACTAATATTCAGCAAGTCCCAAAGTTTTGAAAATAAATAAAAACATGCATTTATTTGACAGAAGGGTGGTCTATCTTTAACTCTATCCATTCCAAATTTTAAATGTATTGAATTATGACATAAAATTAATTACTTTTGAAAATTCAACATAGGAATGACTGATTTTGTTGCAATGCCAGTCATTTCAATGTAAATTTTTAAAAAGATTATCATACCTTGTCCCCAAATGGCTTTGACCAGGTAGGGTGTATATCTACACTTGGCTTATATAGCACATTTAATATCCCTTTTCTTTGTTTCAGCTGGACAAACCATCAGCTGCACCATGCACAAAGCGACTAAGAGAAGAATTGCCATCACAATCAGCACCACCCTCACCAACCTGTCCAGTTCAATTCTCAATTCAACCCGATCTGAGCCGACATTGTATCACTACCACCTCAGCGATGAAGTCAGCAACAGATATAGAAGTCGCGAGGTTGTTTTATGCTTGTAACCTTCCATTTTCAATGGCTGAACATCCGCAGTTCATAAAAGTTGTTAGTATGCTATGCCCAGGATATAAACCCCCTTCACATAAACTGATTGGTGGAAAGCTTCTAGATGCTGTGCATGATCAGGTGACAGAGGATATGAAGGTGATTCTTGATGGCAAGACAGCAACATTAGTGGAGGATGGGTGGAGTAACATTCACAATGAACCTATCATAGCATCCTGCTTGCAAGTAGAAGGAAAGAGCTTCTTCCTAAACAGCTTTGACACTGGTTCTATGACTAAAAGTGCTGAAAACTGTAAGGTGAAGTGTCAAGAGACAATACAATATGCTAAGACAAAATACAACTGTACAGTTAAGAGCATTGTCACAGATAATGCAAAGAACATGGAAAAAATGTGTGATGGTTTGAAGGCTGATGACAATGATCTTATTGTCTATGGCTGTTCTGCACACTGGCTAAACTTACTAGAGCAAGACATAACACCGGATACGCTAATTAAGCATGTAGTTGAGATTCAAAAATATTTCAGGAATCACCACAAGCCACTATCCTGGCTCTCGGAATGTATTGGTAGTGTTAAGCCACAGCTTCCTTGTGACACTAGATGGAAGAGTCAACTCGTGTGTATTGACTCCTTCATTCACAACCGTCCACATTTCATGAAAATTGTACAAGACCATGAAGGAGAAATAGATAATTCTATTGTCAAGAAGATAATGAACTTTAACCTGTTTAGAAATGCAAGAGACTTAGCCGAACAACTTCGGCCAATTTCAATAGCAATTGACACATGTCAGGGTGACACATCAACACTAGCCGATGCATGCCATGTTTGGCTTGAATTACTAAACAACACTCTGCTAGAACCACACAAGAAAACTCTGTTAGCACGTTTCAGCAAGGCAATCCTGCCAGAGCATCTTGTCGCATACACATTACATCCAAAGTTTCAGGGCGAGATGCTGGTAGCAAAACAGTTTGAAGAAGTGAACAATTGGATAATAGCTAAGAACCCTAGCCTTATAGCAACATGTATTGCATACCAGGCTAAAAGCAGCCCATTTCCTGCATCATACTTCTGTGATGCTGCAGTTCAAGTGCCTTCAGTGACATGGTGGAAGACCTTGAAAACACTAGGTGTGCCAGGTGATTTTATTGATATGGCTATTCAGCTGCTTGAAGCACCAGCATCATCAGCATCGATTGAGAGAATTTTTAGCAATTTTAGCTATATCCACACTAAAATCCGTAATAGGCTTGGAGTAGAGAAAGCGTCAAAGCTAGTGTTTTGCTACAGGATGTTGAGAGGGCTGTCTGATTTGGACTACTAATTAAACCTAATTAAGACTTTTAAGTTTTAATTGTATGTATTTGATAAAAATGTAATAATAACTCATATAATAAATGGATTTGTTTAATATAGTCCTTTTCATGCAATCTCTGATTTCTTGTTATTTTTTAATAGGATTATGATGCATAAGAGTATGGTGATATGTCCAACATAGTTTTGGACAGTTTTGGACAAGTTTGGACAGTTTTGGACTGGTTTAAACCATTTAAGACAGGTTTTGGACAATGTCTGCTCAAAGTTAGTTTTGGACTGTCCAAACCCCAACCCTGCCGTATATATTGTCATCCTTCTTATATTTGACTTAACATTGTCGTGGAATATTAGGTGTTGTTGTGGTTACCATACATATTGTCAACCTTGTTATATTTGGCCTAACATTGTTCTGGAATATTAGTTGCTGTTGTAGTTACCATATATATTGCCAAGCTTGTTATATCTGGCTCAACATTGTTCTGGAATATTAGATGTTGTTGTGGTTACCCTATATATTGTCAACCTTGTTATATTTGACTTAGCATTGTTCTGGAATATTAGTTGTTTTGTGGTTACCATATATATTGTCAGCACTGTTATTTTGGATAAAGCCTTGTTCTAGTATATTATTTGTTGTGGTATATATTGGTAAGCCTGTCATATTTGACTTAGCATTGTTCTGGAATATTAGTTGTTGTTGTGGTTACTTTATATATTTTCCACCTTGTTATATTTCACTCAGTATTGCTCTGGTATATAGGATGTTGTTGTGGTTACCATATATATTGTCAATCGTGTTATATTTGACTTAGATTTGTTCTGGTATATTAGTTGTCGTTGTGGTTACCATATATATTGTCAGCCTTGTTATATTTGTCTTAGCATTGTTCTGGAATATTAGCTGTTGTTTTGGTTACCATATATATTGTCAAGCTCGTGATGTTGTTTTTGTTGTGGTAACCATATGTATTGGTATGCTTGTCATATTTAACTTAGCATTGTTCTGGAATGTTAGTTGTTGTTGTGGTTACCATATATATTGTCAACCGTGTGTAGTTGTTTTTGGTGTGGTTACCATATGTATTGGTAAGCTTGTCATATTTGACTTAGCATTGTTCTGGAATATTATTTGGTGATGGGGTTATGATATATTGTCAGGAATTGCTATATTTGACTTAGAATTGTTCTGGAATATTATTTGTTTTTGGTATGTATTGTCAACCTTGCTATATTTGACTTAGCTTTGTCCTGGAATATTAGGTGTTGTTGTGGATACCATATACATTGTCAACCTTGTTATATTTGGCTTAACATTATTCTGTAATATTAGTTGTTATTGTGGTTACCATATATATTGTCAACCTTGTTATATTTGACTTCGCATTGTTCTGGAATATTAGCTGTTGTTGTGGTTACCATATAGATTGTCAACCTTGTTATATTTAACTTAGCATTGTTCTGGAATATCAGTTGTTGTTGTGGTTACCATATATATTGTCAAACTTGTTATATTTAACTTAGCAGTGTTCTGGAATATTAGTTGTTGTCGTGGTTACCAGATATAGTGTCAACTTTGTTATATTTGACTTAGGATTGTTCTGGAATATAAGTTGTTGTTGTGGTTACCATAGATATTGTGAAGTTTCTGTAGTTGTTTTTGGTGTGTCTACCATATGTATTCATAAGCTTGTCTTATTTGTCTTGGTATTGTTCTGGAATATTAGCTGTTATTGTGGTTACCATATATATTGTCAACCTTGTTATATTTGACTTACCATTGTTCTGGAATATTAGTTGCCGTTGTGGTTAACATATATATATATATATTAGCACCATTGTTATATTGGAGTCAGCATTGCTCTGTTATATTAGTTGTTGTGGTTACCTTATCTATTGGTAAGCTTGTCATATTTGACTTAGCATTCTTCTGGAATAGTAGTTGTTGTTGTGGTTACCATATATATTTTCAGAAATAGTTATGTTTGATGCAGCATTGTTCTGGTATAAGTTGTTGTCGTGGTTACCATATATATTGTCAACCTTGTTATATTTGACTTAGAACTGTTCTGGAATATTAGTTGTTGTTGTGGTTACCATATATATTGTCAAGTGTGTGTAGTTGTGTTTGGTGTGCCTACCATATGTATTGGTAAGCTAGTTATATTTGACTTAGTATTGTTCTGGAATATTACCTGTTGTTGTGGTTACCATATATATTGTCAACCTTATCATATTTGACTTAGCATTGTTCTGGAATATTAGTTATTGTTGTGGTTACCATAGATATTGTCAACCTTGTTATATTTGACTTACCTTTGTTCTGATGTATTAGTTGTTGTGGTGATTACCATATATCTTGTCAGCCTTGTTATATTTGATTAGTATTGTTCTGCAATATTAGTTGATGTTGTGGTTACCATATATTTTCAACCTTGTTATATTTGTATTAGCATTGTTTTGGAATATTAGTTGTTGTTGTGGTTACCATATATATTGTCAGAAATATGACATTGACTTAGCATTGTTCTGGAATATTAGCTGTTGTTGTGGTTACAATATATATTGTCAACCTTGTTATATACGATTTAACATTTTTCTGGAATATTAATTGTTGTTGTGGTAACCATACATGTTGTCAGGTTTGTGTAGTTGTTTTTATTGTGGCTACCATCTGTATTGATAAGCGTGTCATATTTGACTCAGCAATGTTCTGGTATATAAGTTGTTGTTGTGGTTACCATATATATTGCCAACCTTGTTATATTTGACTTTGCATTGTTCTAGAATATCAGTTGTTGTTGTTATAGTTACAATATATATTAGCACCATTGCAATATTGGAGTCAGCATTGTTCTGTTATATTGGTTGTTGTGGTTACCTTATATATTGGTAAGCTTGTCATATTTGGCTTAGCATTTTTCTGGAATATTAGTTGTTGTTGTGGTTACCATATATAGTGTCAACCTTGTTGTATTTGACTTAGCATTGTTCTGGAATATTAGTTGTTGTTGTGGTTACCATATATATTGTCAAGATTGTGTAGTTGTGTTTGGTGTGGCTACCATATGTATTGGTGAGCTTGTTATATTTGACTTAGTATTGTTCTGGGATATTAGCTGTTGTTGTGGTTACCATATATATTGTCAACCTTATTATGTTTGACTTAGCATTGTTCTGGAATATTAGTTATTGTTGTGGTTACCATATATATTGTCAACCTTGTTATATTTGACTTATCATTGTTCTGATGTATTAGTTGTTGTGGTTACCATATATAGTGTCAGCCTTGTTATATTTGATTAGTATTGTTCTGGGATATTAGTTGTTGTTGTGGTTACCCTATATTTTCAACGTTGTTACATTTGGATTAGCATTGTTCTGGAATATTAGTTGTTGTTGTGGTTACCATATATATTGTAGTAACTTAGCTACATATAAAAGGTTACTCACCCAACAGAGGTCCGTGGAATCGGCGGCAGATATGCTCAGTTCAAGTTCCAAGGTACGACTGCTCGGCATCCGTAGAAACGGCAGGAGTCAGCTAGCCCGGCAGCTGCGAAACACGAACTACGGAATTGCGGGATACCGCCAGCACCACACTCTCCCCCGTTTATAAAAACATGGTTCTTTAATTAAAAATTGTATCTAAAAATCTAATCTTTAAAAATTTACATACCATAAAAAAACACACGGGCATTGATGCTCAACTGCTAAAGGTAGAATTTGAATTTACCAATTAAAAAAAAATTCCCATAGGTGTCGATCCATCCAGAAAGAATGAGCCGTTAATAATAAAACAGATGCCGGACAAGGGCCATCGCTACAGATTTTAAAATAGCATAGCATCCTAACTAAAATTAAGGACAGTGGTTTTCCACCACAGCAAAAAACTGACAGAATTTACTGAATTGCCGAATTGATAAAGAAGTAATAAAAATAATCTCACATGAATTTAGTGGAAGTGTTATCTGTAATTAACATATGTGAGATTCGAGGAAAACCTATGAATATTGCATATTTTCTAATTTAGTGAACATTTTTAACCTTAACATTTATGATATACCTCTTATATAGTTGAAACGGATCTGAATCCACAAATTTAGGAAATCCAGAAAACCACTATCCCTATCACAATAAAGATATATGAATGAAGCTAAAACGGAACGGATAATACAGCAGAAGAAAGAAACATATGAATTTGCGCTATGACTAACGCGCCAATTACTTCGCGCATTATGAAATGCAGTCTTTGCTAAATGCATATTATAAATATTCTGTCATATGCAAGACTTCTGCATTATAGAGTAATGCACGTTATAAATATGACTGAGTTATGCATTATAGAGTAATAATGCATTATTGCATCATTTTAACATGTAATTGCTACACGTTTAATAAATGAAATACCTAGGTATGGCAGTATATAATATGTTGGCCTAATATAAAATATCTGAACTGACTTATGTAGCATTACTATACCTGGGCTATCCTATAAAATATCTGTGCCGACCTAATAAAACTATACATAATATATTTGAGCTACCCTATAAAATATCTGAGCTGACAAATGTAGAACTGGCATTAAATACCTAACCTAAACTGAATTTCACTATACATAGATGAGTTTGCATCATAATATATGATGCATATACTTATAAAAAGCGTGTACATGGATTTAATTCATATACATATAAACAGAGAGCATTATTATGATGACACGTCATGACGGACAATAAATACAGTTAACAATACAATACGTATGATTAATGTGTAACAATTTACACATCATTTGACAACGCAAATTTGTAATGTGTGATCAAGAAATGCGTAAATATAACCACGCATTACTACGCGCAATTATTCACGCATCATTTGAAAAAACGCGTAATTATAATAACGCGTTCTGTGAGTCATACAGCAATGGACCCCTGTTGGTTTTTGGTATCTCAAGGAGTATTATTGCTGGAAAAACACCACTATGTGCTTATGTCTCCAACTAATTTAGTTTCCCAAAAACTTACAAAGAATAGAACATCACGATTTTGCTGTTGCTGAAACTAAAGCTAAGATGGAAACGGAACATAAGCCAATGATTATAAATGTTTTCCGGACAAGTTGAATGTCTTCAGTGTCATTCAGAATGTTAAAATTTGAAATCATAATTTCATATCATCTGGATTACAGTAATTCTTTTAATGTTGAATTACTGTTACCATTGTACATTATCACATTACTATTGTAGTACTGTACTACGACAGAAAAACTAACTGCAGTCCGCAACAATACCATGAACAAATGAATCCGAAATAAAACGAAATCAGAGGAACATTTATTCAGGTGGACAAGTAGGGTCCATGACGACTTACATAGTCCAATTCACGAATGCTTAAAGATCATTCTAATACAATTCATAATCTAGGAACCTGTAGGGAAGACGGCACTGCCTTCCTGTTCGACTCTGAATGGTGTGAGTTTGGAGTTGGTCATCTCTAGGAGATGTGTGATGTATTTTCCCTCGGACCTGACACCTCATGCGCCTAGGGAAAAGAGTGTGATGCGGTTCCCCTCAGACCTGACACCTCATGTGCCTAGGGGAAGTGTTATGCGTTTCTCCTCGGACATGACACCTCATGCGCCTAGGAGAGTGATGCTGTATTTGTGGGACAGGTAAAACAGCGTCGATATCCAGGTCATCTGTCAAAACAGCATCTAGATCATTATGCAGAATTGATGAGGATGGATCAATACCATATGGAATGGTTTCATCCAAATCCTCTTCAAAAATGGAAACATGGTTATCATCAGATACCCTACGGCCATTATTGGGGGATAATAAGTCATCATCATCGCCATGATCTTCAGAGCTTATAGTACGTCTCATTCGCAATATCCGGAGAGGTAAATCACGATCTCTGCATAGCTTTAATCTATCATGGTGAACAACTAGTTCCCGGCGCTGGTTTTTGATACCAAACAGTGCTTCTGACAACTTTTTATAAATAATAAATGGACCAGTCCAAGGAGGTTGTAGTTTCCTGGACTGGCCTATTTTAGTTGCAGAATTAGCGAGATAAACTACATCACCAACATGATAGGCATGCTCATGCAAACGTAGATCGTACTCTTTTTTCTGGCGCTTCTGATCCATTTTAAGGTTATCCAGTGCTATCTCATGAGTTTCATGCAACGTTTGCTGTAACTGTTGGACGAAGTCACTGGCATCTGAAGGGGCATCCTCTGCAGTCGCAGGCACAGGGCATTTGCACATTATGTCAATAGGCTGTAGCACTTCTCGACCAAGCATCATTATGTTGGGAGGATACCCCGTCTGTCGGCTTACAGTAGATCGTATAGCTCCAGCGATGGAAGGAATACACTTGTCCCAAACTGTCTGTCTGCCATGCTCTTGCAGGTAACACCGTATACACTGCTAGACAGTACGGTTTATACGTTCAATCTGTCCATTTGAACATGGTCTATAAGCTGTGGTGCATGTTTTTGAAATCTCCAGTAAATGGCACAGTTCCTTAAATAGGCTGCTCTCAAAGTTACGACCCTGGCTGGTGTGTAAGAAATATGAACAGCCAAATGTGGTGACAAAACGCTCCACATACGTTTTGGGTACCAGTTCTTCCCCTTGTTCAGGGAGCGCGTAGCACTCAACCCATTTAGTGAACTGATCTATGATCATCAATGCATATCTATTTCCCAGTGCAGATGTGATAAAGGGGCCCAAAATGTCCATATGTACCCGTTCCAAGGGAAAACCGGCATGGAACTCGCCCAGAGCTGCTTTAGGTTGGATGGAAGCTTTTTTGCTACAGCTACAAATCCGACAGGATTTCACATACGCCACCACATCACGAGAGTATCCATGCCAGATATATTTTGCCTTCACTCTCTCTCTAATGTTTTCTGCTCACCCATGTGACTGGCAAGCTTGGAATCATGACACTTCTCCAAAACCTGGTCCTGGAGGTACTTTGAAACTACCAGTAGATTCCGTGTGGTATTTGCTTCATCTCAAAGATAGTGCAAAATGCTAGCGACAAAAATCAATTGATCACGATGAGCCCACCAAAACTTGACAGCTGGACTAGCTAGATATAGCTCCGCGTCAGAAGGTGTGTGCAGCTGCTCAATCCATGATACAACTGTCTTCAGATCAGGCTCCTCCAACTGATGCTCCCTTAGATCTTCCAAAGCGAATGCGTCTAACCAGTTTGACCTTCTGTTAACCAGGTCTGTTTGGAGGACACCATCCAGCAGTCCATCTGGATCGTCACTGTCTATGTCGCTGTCTTATAGGTCATTATTACTCAGTTGAAGGGCCCTTATGGTTTGAAAAGCCAAAGGAATTACATCATCAACATGTTGTTCAAATTGAGACCATTGCTGCTGAAGCTTGGTACAATATTTACACCCAATATATGGTAATGAACTAAGAGATTGGCCATCTTTATAATAGTGGTAAGGTGACAAATCACTTGGAACTCGTGATAAACCATCAGCATTAGAGTGCTGTTTACCGGGCCTGTACTGCATCATCATATTATATTGGGACATCTCTTCTAGCCATCTAGCTAGTTGTCCTTCGATGTGCTTGAAACTGAGCAGCCAATTGAGACTGTGATGGTCAGGCTGCACAATAAATGACCGTCCTAGCAAGTACATACGGTACTGCCTAGTAAATGCTGCCACGGCCAGCAACTCTTTGCGTGTAACACAATATTTATACTGAGCTGGTGTCAACGTTCGGCTCGCAAAACCAATAAGCACCTCTTTCCCATTTTGAATTTTAGATGGCTCTGCACCAATGGCAGCCTCTATTACAGTAATTTATCTATCCTGCTAGGAGCCGTTATGCCTCTCAACTGCTCAGGAGTATCTGCCTCCATCAAACCAGAAGCATCGTCCAGAAAACGGACCCTTCGAACCTCAGGTCTTCTGAAACCCGTGATCAATAGTTGATTGTTCCGCCTCAGATATAGAAAACGATACGGTGAAATTTCTGAACGACATTGGCTATTCTCGACTGCAAAATATTAACCAGGTCTTGTGTAGTACCACCGCTTTTTCATCAATACTCAATAAACCCAGTTTGATCAGCCCTTTTCAAAATGAAGCCTTTACTTGTACCCACCAAAATTGCCTTGTGCGTAAAGGATTGATCTCCAGAAAACTGGGTGCGAGCCAAAAACTCAGATTTAACTTGAAAAGAAGGCAAAATATCCTTAATGTCGGCCAGAGATATGGAACCTCCTCTGGACTCACAGAAACTCACTATGCCAGCAGCTCGAATTTTACCAATATTATGGAGTGCAGTAAGTTCCTCCATGGTTGCAGTGTTAATACACAAAGGTTTCGACATTATGGGTCACTTGTTGATTTATACCCGGGAAGCGAAATTAATATTCGCTAATAAAGTAATATCGTTTGGTGAAATAAATTGTGAGCTTACCGAAAAATATAACTCACTGAGTAGTGATGGTGGTGCAACTCCGGAGAATGTCTCAATGAATTTTCTGAAGCCAGACCAGATTCAGTAGCGTATCTGCATGCAAGCCGTCCTTCAGAAACTCAAAAGTATAATGATAACGGACGCATTTTCCCTGTAGGTGGGGCTTAGAATACACCTTCCGTATCCTCTGCGTGTCGTAAGAGGCGACTAAAGGAGGTAAGGGTGAGGTTAACCCTAACAGAAACCTCGAATGCTGAAAACGGAGGTTCCAGGCCGCATGGCGCACTCTAATAAACCATGGATCCACGCACTTAACGCATATGATCATGTCGATAGTCACTTACAGGACTGGCGGTATGATCAGCGAACGAAAAGAAGAAGAAGAAGACGGATGCATTTACGTGCATCAGATTTTTTACGGGTATTAATTTTACACTCCATTTGATGGTGTGTACACCGATATCTGCATTGATTTTCTGAATTCTATCATTGAGAAGAGAGAGAATTGGTCATGCAGTTGCAGCTCTTGGTCTTTGAAGGAACATGGATTCAAATGGTACAGTTGCTCATTATACAAGACCAGAGAATACGCCGGGATATCGATAAACTTCACCGTTTGGCCTTACTATGTCTTTCGCATGTTGATAGTGTTGGCAAATGCGGTCTACCATGAGTTCATCATCGGCCGTCCTTAAATAGTCAAAACTGTCGCCTCGTTTCTTGGTAAGGTCGCAGGTTCCAGCCCAGATATAGAAAATGATATGGTGAAATTTCTGAACGGCATTGGCTATTCTCGACTGCAAAATATTAACCAGGTCTTGTGTAGTACCACCGCTTTTACACAAATACTCAAGAAACCCAGTTTGATCAGCCCTTTTCAAAATGAAGCCTTTACTTGTACCCAACAAAATTGCCTTGTGGGTAAAGGATTCATCCACAGAAAACTGGGTGCGAGCCAAAAACTCCTCAGACTTAACTTGAAAAGAAGGCATACGCTGAGTAGTGCTTTAACTGAGTAGGTAGCAATGTGATAATGACGTTTTTGAATTAATAACAAGAAAAAATAAATAATGTTCAGCGTAATTAGTAAACCTAATATTACAATTGAAACATTTGTTGATTAGAAGGGAGATTACCCTCTAATGTTAAATTTAATAATACTGACAATAATAATAATAAAAATAATAATAATAATAATAATAATAATAATAATAATAATAACAGTGATTTATATCACTTCTTTATTTCAAATAATTCTGAAATAAACAACGAAATTGAACTGTAATTAAAGTATAAAGAAATATCCAAAAACTGACTGTTAAATTACAGCTCAGAATCACGGTTTCCTACATATGACACTGAAGCCAACTAACAATAACAATCCAGAAATTACCTATCAATCATCCATGATTATTAAATAAAAAACCCAAAAAACTATAAAATAATCAAAATGCCGGCCAGAGTCTGTCAAATTGACATTGGGGCAGGACTAGAGTAGCCCTTATAATTCCGTGAATTATATCGGGGTTTTTAACACCAAAATCGTGAGTAGAATTTAGAAATAACTAACAATAATTTTTAATTTAGGCCCCAAAGTACTCCTGACACCATTTGTTGTAACTTAGCTACATAGAAAAGGTTACTCACCCAACAGATGTCTTGAATCGGCCCGTGGAACCGGTGGCAGATGCATGTTATTTGGATTCCAAGGTACGACTACTGGGCCTCCGTAGAAACGGAGGAATCAGCTAGCCCGGCAGCCATGAAACGCGAACTCCTGGATTGCAGGATACTGCCAGGACTACACTATTTGACTAAGCATTGTTATGCAATATTAGTTATTGTTGTGGTTACAATATAGATTATCATCATTGTTATATTGGAGTCAGCATTGTTCTGGTATATTAGTTGGTGTGGTTACCATATATATTGGTAAGATTGTAATATTTGATTTAGCATTGTTCTGGAATATTAGTTGTTGTTGTGGTTACCATATATATTGTCAACCTTGTTATATTTAAATTAGCATTGTTCTGGAATAGTAGTTGTTGTTGTGGTTACAATATTTATTGTCAACCTTATTATATATGATTTAGCATTGTTCTTGAATATTAGTTGTTGTTGTGGTTACAATACATATTGTCAATCTTGTTATATTTGACATAGCATTGTTCTGGCATATTAGTTGTTGTTGTGGTTACCATATATATTGTCAACCTTGTTATATTTGGCTTAGCATTGTTCTGGAATATTAGGTGTTGCTGGAGTTACCATATACAATGTATATTGTCAACCTTGTTATATTTGACTTAGGATTGTTCTGGAATATTAGTTGTTGTTATGGTTACCATATATATTGCCAGAAATAGTTATATTTTAATCAGCAATGTTCTGGTATATAAGTTGTTGTTGTGGTTACCATATATTTTGTCAACCTTGTTATATTTAACTTAGCATTGTTCTGGAGTATTAGTTGTTGTTATAGTTACAATATATATTATCACCATTGTTATATTGGAGTCAGCATTGGTCTGGTATATTAGTTGTTGTGGTTACCATATATTTAAGTAAGCTTGTAATATTTGATTTAGCATTGCTCTGGAATATTAGCTGTTGTTGTGGGTACCATACATATTGGCAGAAATGGTTATATTTAGCTCAGCATTGCTCTGGTATTTTACTTGTTGTTGTGGTTACAATATATATTGTCAACCTTGTTATATTTAACTTAGCATTGTTCTCATATATAACTTTTTGTTGTGGTTACCACATATATATTGTCGACCTTGTTATATTTGATATAGTATTGTTCTGGAATATTAGCTGTTTTTGTTGTGGTTGCCATATATATTGTCAGAAATAGCTATATTTGACTTATTATTGCTCTGGAACATTAGTTGTTGTTCTGGTTACCATTTGTATTGTCAGAAATACTTATATTTGACTCAGCATTGGTCTGGAATAAAAGTTGTTGTTGTGGTTACCATATATATTGTTAACCTTGTTATATTTAACTTAGCATTGTTCTGGAATATTAGTTGTTGTTGTGATTACCATATATATTGTCAGAAATAGTTATATTTCACTCAGCATTGCTTTTGTGTCTTACTTGTTCTTGTGGTTACAAAATATGATGTCAACCTTGTTATATTTGACTTAGCATTGTTGTCCAATATTTATTGTTGTTGTGGTTACAATATATATTGTCAACTTTGTTATATTTGACTTAGCATTGTTCTGGAATATTAGTTGTTGTTGTGGTTACCTTACCAGATATATTGTCAACCTTGTTGTATTTGACTTAGCATTGTTCTGGAATATTAGTTGTTGTTGTGGTTACCATAAATATGGTCTAGTGTGTGTGGTTGTTTTTGTTGTGGCTACCATATGTATTGATAAGCTTTTCATGTTTGACACAGCATTGTTCTGGAACATTATTTGTTGTTGTGTTTACCATATATGTTGCCAACCTTTCTATATTTTACTAATCATTGTTCTGGAATACTAGTTGTTGTTGTGGTTACCATATATATTGCCAACCTTGTTATGTTTGACACAGCATTGTTCTGGAATATTATTTGCTGTTGTGGTTACCATATATTGTCAACCTTGTTATATTTGACTTGCCGTTGTTCTGGAATATTAGTTGCTGTTGTGGTTACCATTTATATTGTCAAGTTTGTGTAGGTGTTTTATTGTGGCTACCATCTGCATTGATAAGCTTGTCATATTTGACTCAGCAATGTTCTGGTGTATAAGTTGTTGCTGTGGTTACCATATATATTGTCAACGTCGTTATATTTGACTTAGCATTGGGTCTAGAATTTTAGCCATTGTTGGGGTTACCATATATATTGCCAACTTTGTTATATTTAACTTAGCATTGTTTTGGAATATTAGTTATTGTTGTGGTTACAATATTTATTGTCAACCTTATTATATATGATTTAGCATTGTTCTTGAATATTAGTTGTTGTTGTGGTTACAATAGAAATTGTCAATCTTGTTATATTTGACATAGCATTGTTCTGGCATATTAGTTGTTGTTGTGGTTACCATATATATTGTCAACCTTGTTATATTTAACTTAGCAATGTTCTGGAATATAAGTTGTTGTTGTGGTTACCATATATATTGTCAACCGTGCTATATTTGACTCAGTATTGTTCTGGTATATTAGCTGTTTTTGTTGTGATTGTCATATATATTGTCAGAAATAGTTATAGTTGACTTAGCATTGCTCTGGAATATTAGTTGTTGTTGTGGTTACCATATACATTGTCAGAAATACTTATATTTGACTCGGCATTGTTCTGGAATAATAGTTGTTGTTGTGTTTGCCATATATACTGTCAACCTTGTTATATTTAACTTAGCATTGTTCTCATATATAAGTTGTTGTTGTGGTTACCATATATATCGGTAATCTTGTAATATTTGATTCAGCATTGTTCTGGAATATTAGTTGTTGTTGTGATTACCATATATATTGTCAGAAATAGTTTTATTTGACTCAGCATTGCTTCTGTGTCATACTTGTTCTTGTGGTTACAATATATGTTGCCAACCTTGTTACATCTGAGTTAGCATTGTTCTGGTATCTTAGTTATTGTGGTTACCATATATATTGTCAGAAATAGTTATATTTCACTTAGCATTGCTTTTGTGTCTTACTTGTTATATTTGACTTAGCATTGTTGTCCAATATTAGTTATTGTTGTGGTTACAATATATATTGTCAACCTTGTTATATTTGACTTAGCATTGTTCTCGAATATTAGTTGTTGTTGTTGTTACCATAAATATGGTCAAGTGTGTGTAGTTGGTTTTGTTGTGGCTACCATATGTATTGATAAGCTTTTCTTGTTTGACACACCATTGTTCTGGAATATTAGTTGTAGTTGTTGTGATTACCATATATATTGCCAACCTTGTTATATTTGACACAGCATTGTTCTGCAATATTATTTTCTGTTGTGGTTACCATATATTGTCAACCTTGTTATATTTGACTTGGCATTGTTTTGAAATATTAGTTGTTGTTGTGGTTACGATATATATTGTCAACCTTGTTATATTTGACTTAGCAATGTTCTGGTATATTAGCTGTTTTTGTTATGGTTACCATATATATTGCCAGAAATAGTTATATTTTAATCAGCAATGTTCTGGTATATAAGTTGTTGTTGTGGTTACCATATATTTTGTCAACCTTGTTATATTTAACTTAGCATTTATCTGGAGTATTAGTTGTTGTTATAGTTACAATATATATTATCACCATTGTTATATTGGAGTCAGCATTGGTCTGGTATATTAGTTGCTGTGGTTACCTTATATATTGGTAAGCATTGTTCTGTTATATTATGTGTTGTTGCTGTTAACATATATATATGTATAGTCAGAAATAGTTATATTTGACTCAGCATTGCTCTGGTGTTTTACCTGTTCTTGTGGTTACATTATATATTGTCAACCATGTAATATTTGACTTAGCATTGTTGTCTAATATTAGGTGTTGTTGTGGTTACCATACATTTTGTCAACATTTTAATATTTGATTTAGAATTGCTCTGGAATATTAGGTGTTGTTTTGGTTACAATATATATTTTCAAGCTGGTTATATTTGACTTAGCATTGTTCTGGTATCTTAGTTATTGTGGTTACCATATATATAGGCAGCCTTGTTATATTTGATTAAGCGTTGTTCTGGAATATTAGTTGTTGTTGTGGTTACAATATATATTATCAACATTGTTATATTGGAGTCAGCATTGTTCTGGTATATTAGTTGTTGTGGTTACCATATATTTATGTAAGCTTGTAATATTTGATTTAGCATTGTTCTGGAATATTAGCTGTTGTTGTGGGTACCCTTGTTATATTGGAGTCAGCATTGTTCTGGTATATTAGTTGTTGTGGTTACCATATATATCGGTAATCTTGTAATATTTGACTCAGCATTGCTCTGGTATTTTACTTGTTGTTGTGGTTACAAGATATATTGTCAACCTTGTTATATATGATTTAGCATTGTTCTGGAAAATTAGTTGTTGTTGTGGTTACCATATATATTGTCAACCTTGTTATATTTGACTCAGTATTGTTGTGAAATATTAGCTTTTTTTGTTGTGGTTGCCAGATATATTGTCAGAAACAGGTATATTTGACTTAGCATTGCTCTGGAATATTAGTTGTTGTGTGGTTACCATATGTATTGCCAGACATACTTATATTTGACTCAGCATTGGTCTGGAATAATAGTTGTTGTTGTGGTTACCATATATATTGTCAACGTTGTTATATTTAACTTAGCATTGTTCTCGTATATAAGTTGTTGTTGTGGTTACCATATATATATATTTCCGACCTTGTAATATTTGACTTAGTATTGTTCTGAAATTGTTGTGGAATATTAGCTTTTTTTGTTGTGGTTGCCATATATATTGTCAGAAACAGTTATATTTGACTTAGCATTGCGCTGGAATATTAGTTGTTGTTGTGGTAACCATATGTATTGTTAGAAATTCTGATATTTGACTCAGCCTTGTTCTGGAATAATAGTTGTTGTTGTGGTTACCATATATATTGTCAACCTTGTTATATTTAACTTAGCATTGTTCGTATAAATATATAGATATAAGTTGTTGTTGTGGTTACCATGTATATTGTCAGCCTTGTTATATTGGAGTCAGCATTGTTCTGCTATATTAGTTGTTGTGGTTACCATATATATCGGTAATCTGGTAATATTTGATTTAGCATTGTTATATTTGACACAGCATTATTCTACAATATTAGTTGTTGTTGTGGTTACCATATATGATAGTACGCATGCGCCAGTATCGGCTGCACTGAAATTCTCTCTTAAACGTTTTTCCAAATTTTTACTGTTTTAGTCAAAAGTTGCAAAAAGTAAATTCGGTAGTATGTGTTTAATCGGTTTTGGACCAAGATTAGCATATTTGCTGTGCTTTATTACGTATGGATTATTCATAAATTGTGTTGGGATTTCTGACTATGATACTTCCATTGCTACGCACTGTCAGCCATTAGTGGCAAGTTGGTTGAATGAGAACTGTTCACTAATCAAGTCATTCAAGTGCTCTGTGAATACGTGTGTGTATCTAACTATGATTAGCTATACTGCCAGTGATTTAAAGTCTATTCAGGAAACTGTACTGAGCGATCGCTCACTGCGTTGGGTTGAGAGCAATACATTCCATATGCTCAAACTACGCGGAATCAACTCAACTAAGCGTGGGTGTCGAGCAGGCATTCGATCGAAAATAACCACTGCCAGATCAACAACTAAATCACATAGTAAACCGAACACACATGTCCGTAAACAGTATTCTCCAGTATTAAATGTATGCCTATGGAATGCACAGTCGTGCAGAAATAAATGCACTGAGGTTGTCGATACGATTATGGACGAGAACATTGACATTTTTATTGTGACTGAGTCGTGGCTACAGCAATGTGGTGACGAATCCAAAATTTCGAGCATCACTCCGGATGGATATGTGTTGAAACATAAGCCTAGATCATCCCGTGGCGGCGGCATCGCTGTCATTCATAGAGACTATCTACCAATCAGACTGGGTGAGAGTTCCATTCCGGAGTTCCAATCAATCGAGTCGCTCGAATTTCTGTTGACGCATGGCCCGACATCTGTTCGTTTCATATGCCTATATAGACCACCACCATCTAAGAGAAATAAACTGAAAAACTCAATGTTCCATGAAGACTTCTCCAGTTTAATGGATCATCTTAGTGTCAGTAATAATAAACTGGTCATACTAGGCGACATAAATGTACATTACGATATGAAGGACCATGGTGACACTAAGAAGATGATGAACCTCTTAACAGCTCACAATTGCCATCAACATGTCAATGAAACAACGCACACGAATGGTCACATCCTCGACTGGGTAATCACTCGCGACTCTGACAATTGTGTCAAGAATGTCATGGTGAAAGACTTGCAAATGTCCGATCATCATCTGATATTAATTAGCCTGAATGTTAACAAACCGCCATCTCCTGTGGTGTCAGTGCTATGCAGAAATATTAACAAAATGGATAAAGCAGCCTTTCGCGATGATATCATACAGTCTAGCCTAAAACAATCGCCACCGTCGAATTGTGAAACGCTGGCAAATCTGTATAACACTGAGCTGTCAGAACTCCTTAATAAGCATGCCCCTGCAAAACTAAAGTCAATTCCGCAGAGACCGGAGTCATTGTGGCTCTTTACACCTGAGATTAGCAAAGCAAAAGCTACGAGACGACAAGCGGAGCGAAGTTGGAGAAAGTCAAAATTGGAAATACATCGACAAATTTACAAGGCCGCGAGAAATTCGGTTACCATGGCAATTGATGATGCGAAGCGATCATTCTTCACCGATAAAATTCAGAGTACGTCATCCGAACCTAAGGCTCTGTACAATATAATGTCCAAGCTAATGGGCAAAAACAGCAGTCCCACGCTTCCAAATATTGACGACCGAGACCTCATGGCCAACTCATTTTCTGAATATTTCCATGATAAGATAAGGGCGATTCGCAATCAGCTAAATGATTTACAGGATACAGATCAGCCACCGCCCAACATACCCACAGCCTGTCATGATCATCTGAACCAGCTTCATCTTTTCTGTGAAGACGAGATTCTATCATTGCTGAAAGACTTAAAACCTACCTACTGTGCATTAGATCCGATTCCAACTAAGCTCATATATGAACATATTGATATTTTCGTTTCAATCATCACTGCTATCGTCAATTCTAGCCTTACATCCGGTATTATGCCTAAGCCCTTTAAGACTGCTCTGATTAACCCGCTGATTAAAAAATCGGGCCTTGATCAGGACACTTTAAAAAATTATCGGCCTGTGTCTAATTTACCTTTTATATCCAAGGTTGTTGAAAAGGCAGTCAGTAAGAGATTGGCAAATCACATGCATTGTAATGGTCTGTACGAACCATTTCAGTCCGCCTATCGTCAAGGACATAGTACTGAAACAGCTCTTCTTAGAGTTCTAAATGACCTTCGCTGTGGTGTGGATGAAGGAAACGTATCACTCTTGCTTTTGCTCGATTTAAGCGCCGCGTTCGACACCATTGACCACCTAAAGCTGTTGACACGACTAAAAGTTGAGTTTGGCATAACTGACAGTGCGTGGAACTGGTTCCAATCTTATTTATCACAAAGATTCCAGTCCGTTTACATTAATGGTACGCAATCTGCGCCCATTGAACTTACATGCGGTGTCCCTCAAGGTTCGATATTGGGACCGGTTCTATTTACGCTCTACACCAAACAGCTAGGATCCGTTATCGATTCTCATAGTTTGTGTCACCATTTTTACGCGGATGACACGCAGCTCATTAATACATTTCCTCCTCCAGCGGCATCTGCATCTCTAGCAACCAAACAGCTAACAGATTGTTGTGCGGACATAAAAGCATGGATGACAACCAACATGCTAAAGCTGAACGAAGAAAAGACTGAATGTATGTTGGTGGGTCCATCTATCAGACGAGACAAAACAGAACTAAGTAGTCTAGTCATTGGTACAAATATAATTCCGATCTCCAACACGGTTAAAGACCTCGGCGTGATACTGGATAGCGAGTTGTGCATGGATAAACATATAAACTATCTGCGCAGAGTGTGCTTTTTGCAGCTGCGGAACATTGCACACATCAGGAATTATCTTACCACAGAGGCTACCACAAAATTAGTGATCATGACGGTAATGTCTAGGTTGGACTACTGCAATAGTCTCTGTATTGGTATGGCAAAAGAAAACATCCACAAGCTCCAAACTATTCAGAATACAGCAGCACGAATAATCTCACGCCAGGCAAAAGATGCACACATCACTCCGATTCTCCATAAGCTTCACTGGTTGCCAATTGCTCAACGTATCCAATTTAAAATCCTCTGTCTAGCTTACCAGTGTGTCTCAGGAACTGCACCTACATACCTTTCTGCATTAGTCGAGCCATACCAACCAACCCGGTCACTTAGATCCCTAAACAAGCAAATGCTCAAAATCCCAAAATACAAAATGAATTCATACGGCTTTAGAACATTTTCTTTCTCGGCCGCCACTGAATGGAACAACCTCCCTATTCATCTAAAATTGTCAAAAAATCTTACAACATTCAAATCAAATCTTAAAACTCATCTCTTTAAACAAGCGTACCAGAATTTAAATTAATGTTTATATTATCATTTCATTGTCTTGCGCTACGAGCATGCTTGCGTGGAGTTTGGCGCGTTATAAATTCACTTATTATTATTATTATATATTGTCAACCCTGTTATATATGATTTAGCATTTTTCTGGAATATTAGTTGTTGTTGTGGTTACAATATCTATTGTCAACCTTGTTTTATATGATTTAGCATTTTTCTGGAATATTAGTTGTTGTGGTTACGATATATATTGTCAACCTTGTTATATTTGACTTAGCAATGTTATGGAATATTAGTGGTTGTTGTGGTTACCATATATATTGTCAACCTTGTTATATTTGACTTAATATTGTTCTGGAATCGTAGGTGTTTTCGTTGTGGTTGCCATATATAATGTCAGAAATAGTTATATTTGACTCAGCACTGCTCTGGTATCTTAGTTGTTGTTGTGGTTACAATAAATATATTGTCAACCTTGTTATATGTGCCAAACCATTGTTCTGGAATATTATTAGTTGTTGTTGTGGTTACCCTATATTTTGTCATCCTTGTTATATTTGACTTCGCAATGTTCTGGAATATTAGTTGTTGTTGTGTTTACCATATATATTGTCAGAAATAGTTATATTTGACTCAGCATTGCTTCTGTGTCATACTTGTTCTTGTGGTTACAATATATGTTGCCAACCTTGTTACATCAGAGTTAGCATTGTTCTGGTATCTTAGTTATTGTGGTTACCATATATATTGTCAGAAATAGTTATATTTCACTCAGCATTGCTTTTGTGTCTTACTTGTTATATTTGACTTAGCATTGTTGTCCAATATTAGTTATTGTTGTGGTTACAATATATATTGTCAACCTTGTTATATTTGACTTAGCATTGTTCTCGAATATTAGTTGTTGTTGTTGTTACCATAAATATGGTCAAGTGTGTGTAGTTGGTTTTGTTGTGGCTACCATATGTATTGATAAGCTTTTCTTGTTTGACACACCATTGTTCTGGAATATTAGTTGTAGTTGTTGTGATTACCATATATATTGCCAACCGTGCTATATTTTATTAAGCATTCTTCTGGAATATTAGTTGTTGTTGTGGTTACCATATATATTGCCAACCTTGTTATATTTGACACAGCATTCCTCTGGTATTTTACTTGTTGTGGTTACCATATATTGTCAACCTTGTTATATTTGACTTGGCATTGTTTTGAAATATTAGTTGTTGTTGTGGTTACGATATATATTGTCAACCTTGTTATATTTGCCTTAGCAATGTTCTGGAATATTAGTGGTTGTTGTGGTTACCATATATATTGTCAACCTTGTTATATTTGACTTAATATTGTTCTGGAATCTTAGCTGTTTATGTTGTGGTTGCCATATATATTGTCAGAAATAGTTATATTTGACTCAGCAGTGTTCTGGAATATTAGTTGTTGTTGTGGTTACCATATATATTGTCAGCCATGTCACATTAGACTTAGTATTGCTTGGGCATCTTAGTTGTTCTTATATATATATATAACTGCTAAATGTAGAATTAGAATCAAGCACAATTTAAAAAAAATTTAACCATAGTGTGTGTTGATCCATCGACAGCGAATAAGTTGCTAATGATAAAACAAATAGATCAACAGGCGCAGGACGAGGGCCATCGCTATAGATTTTAAAATAACATAGCATCCCTAACTAAAATTAAGGACAGTTGTTTTCCACCACAGCAGAAAACTGACAGAATTGACGGAATTGCTGAATTGATAAAGAAGTAATAAAAATAATCTCACATGAATTTAATGGAAGGGTTATCTGAAATTAAATTATGTGAGATTCGAGGAAAACCTATGAATATTGCATATTTTTAATTTTCCTGAACATTTTTAACCGTAACATTTATGATATACCTCTTATATAATTGAACGGATCGGAATTTACAAATTTAGCAAATCCGGAAAACCACTATCCCTATCACAATAAATATATCTGAGTGAAGCTAAAACGGAGCGGATAATACAGCAGAAGAAAGAAACATGATTTTGCGTTATGAATAATGCATCAATTACTTTGCGCATTATAAAGTGGTAAGCGCAAGATATGCATCTACACGATTTATGCAGTCTTTGCTAATTGCATATTATAGATATGCTGTCATACTCAGGACTTCTGCATTATAGAGTAATGCACATCAAAAATATTCATGAACCATGCATTATAAAGTAATGCATCATTGCATCATTTTAACATGTATTTGTTACATGTTTAATAGAGAAAATATATAGATATTGCATATATATATATATATATATATATATATATATATATATATATATATATATATATATATATATATATATATATATATATAGTTGACCTAATATAAACTATCTGAACTGACCTAATGTAGAATTAATATATCTGGGCTATCCTATAAAATATCTGAGCTGACAAATGAGAACTGACATAGTGTAGCTAACTTGAATTGAATTTCACTATACATAGATGAGTTTGCATCACAACATAGGATGCATATACTTATTATACAAAGTGTGTATATGGATTTGCCATATACACAAACAGAAAACATTATTATGACCAAGCGTCATGACGGACAATACTACAATGTGTATTATTAATGCGTAACAATTTACACATCATTTGACAACGCATCTTGCAACGCGTGATTATCCATGCGTTGTTCAAGAAATGTGTAAGTATAACCACGCATTATTACGCGCAATCATTCACATGTTATTTGAAAAACGTGTAATTATAATAACGCGTTCTGTGAGTCATACAGCGATTGACCCCTGTCCCCTTTTGGTATCTCAAGGAGTATTATTGCTGAAAAAGCCACTATGTGATTATGTGTCCAACTAATTTCCTTTCCCAAAAACTTACAAAGAATAGAAAATCACGATTTTGCTGTTGCTGAAACTAAAACTAAGACGGAAACGGAAAATAAACCAATGATTAAAAAAATGTTTTCCAGACAAGTTGAATGTCTTCAGTGTCATGCAGGATGTTAAAATTTGAAATTATAATTTCATATCATCTAGGTTACAGTAATTCCTTAATGTTGAATTACTGTTACCATTGTACATTATCACATTACTATTGTAGTAATATACTACGACCGAAAAACTAACTGGTGTCCACAACAGTACCATGACCAATGAATCCGAAATAAGACGAAACCAGAGGAACATATATGGGGTGGACAAGTAGGGTCCATGAGACTTACATAGTCTAACTCAGGATTGCTTAAGGAACATTCTAATACATTTCATAATCTAGGAACCTGTTGGGAAGACGGTACGGCCTTCTTCCTGTTCGAGTCTGAATGGTGTGAGTTTGGAATTGGTCATCTCTAGGAGATGTGTGATGTGTTTCCCCTCGGACTTGACACCTCATGCGCCTAGGGGAAAAAGTGTGATGCGGCTCCCCTCGGACCTGACACCTCATGCGCCTAGGGGAAGTGTAATGCATTTCTCCTCGGACCTGACACCTCATTCCCCTAGGAGAGTGATGCTGTGTTTGTGGGACGGGTAAAACAGAGTCGATATCCAGGTCATCTGTCAAAACATGGTTAGCATCAGATACCCTACGGCCATTATCGGGGAATAATAAGTCATCATCATCGCCATGATCTTCAAAGCTAATAGCACGTCTCATTCGCAATACCCAGAGAGGTAAATCACGATCTCCGCACAGCTTTAATCTATCATGGTGAACAACCAGTTCCCGGCGTTGGTTTTTATACCAAACATTGCTTCTGACAACGTTTTATAAACAATAAATGGACCAGTCCAAGGAGGTTGTAGTTTACTGGACTGCCCTATCTTAGTTGCAGAATTAGCAAGATAAACTACATCACAATCATGATAGGCACGCTCATGCAAACGTAGATCATAATCTCTTTTCTGGCGCTTCTGAGCCATTTTAAGGTTATCCCGTGCTATCTCATGAGTGTCGTGCAACGTTTGCTGTAACTGTTGGACGAAGTCACTGGCATCTGAAGGGGCATCCTCTGTAGTCGCAGACACAGGGCATTTGCACATTATGCCAATAGGCTGTAGCACTTCTCGACCAAGCATCATCATGTTGGGAGTATAACCCGTCTGTCGGCTTACAGTAGATCGTATAGCTCCAGCGATGAAAGGAATACACTTGTCCCAATCTTTCTGTCTGTCATGCTCTTGCAGGTAGCACCGTATACGGTTTGTACGTTCAATCTGTCCATTCGAACATGGTCTATAAGCTGAGGTGCGTGTTCTTTAAATCTCCAGTAGATGGCACAGTGCCTTAAATAAATTGCTCTCAAAGTTACGACCCTGGTCGGTGTGTATAAGAAATATAAACAGCCAAATGTGGTGACAAAATGCTCCACATACGTTTTGGCTACCAGTTCTTCCCCTTGTTCAGGGAGCACATAGCACTCAACCCATTTAGTGAACTGATCTATGATCATCAACATATATCTATTTCCCAGTGCAGATGTGATAAAGGGGACCCAAAATGTCCATATGTACCCGTTCCAAGGGAAAACCAGCATGGAACTCGCCCAGAGCAGCTCTAGGTCGGATAGAAGCTTTTTTGCTACAGCTACAAATCCGACAGGATTTCACATACGCCACCACATCATGAGAGTATCCATGCCAGGTATATTTAGCCTTCACTTTCTCTAATGTTTTCTGCTCACCCGTGTGACTGGCAAGCTTGGAATCATGACATTTCCCCCAAAACAAGGTTCTGGAGGGACTTTGAAACTACCAGTAGATTCCGTGTGGTATTTGCTTTATCCCAAAGATAGTGCAAAATGATAGCGACAAAAATCAATTGATCACGATGAGCCCACCAAAACTTGGCAGGTGGACTAGCTAGATATAGCTCCGCGTCAGAAGGTGTGTGCAGCTGCTCAATCCATGATACAACTGTCTTCAGATCGGGCTCCTCCAACTGACGCTCCCTTAGATCTTCCAAAGAGAATGCGTCTAACCAGTTTGACCTTATGATAACCTGGTCTGTTTGGGGGACACCATCCAGCAGTCCATCTGGATCGTCAATGTCTGTGTCGCTGTCTTATAGGTCATTATTACTCAGTTGGAGGGCCCTTATGGTTTGTAAAGCCAAAGGAATTACATCATCAACATCTTGTTCAAATTGAGACCATTGCTGCTGAAGCTTGGTACAATATTTGCACCCAACATATGGTAATGAACTAAGAGATTGGCCATCTTTATAATAGTGGCAAGGTGACAAATCACTTGGAACTCGTGATAGACCATCAGCATTAGAGTGTTGTTTACCGGTCCTGTACTGCAACGTCATATTATATTGTAACAGCTCTTCTAGCCATCTAGCTAGTTGTCCTTCGAAGTGCTTGAAACTGAGCAGCCAAGTGAGATTGTGATGGTCAGGCTGCACAATAAATGAGCTTCCTTGCAAGTACGTACGGTACTTCCTAGTGAATGCTGCCATAGCCAGCAACTCTTTGGATGTAACACAATATTTATGCTGAGCCGGTGTCAACGTTCGGCTCGCAAAACCAATAAGCACCTCTTTCCCATTTCGAATTTGAGATAGCTCTGCACCAATAGCAGCCTCTATTACAGTAATTTATCTATCCTGCTAGGAGCAGTTATCCCTCTCAACTGCTCAGGAGTATCTGCCTCCATCAAACCAGTAGCATCATCCGAAAAACGGACATTTCGAATCTCAGATCTTCTGGAATCCATGATCAATAGTTGATTGTTCTAGATGGTGAGATTTCTGAACGGCATTGGCTATTCTCGACTGCAAAATATTAACCAGGTCTTGTGTAGTACCACCGCTTTTACACCAATACTCAACAAACCCAGTTTGATCAGCCCTTTTCAAAATGAAGCCTTTACTTGGACCCAACAAAATTGCCTTGTTGGTAAAGGATTCATTCACAGAAAACTGGGTGCGAGCCAAAAACTCCTCAGATTTAACTTGAAAAGAAGGCATAAGCTGAGTAGTGTTTTAACGGAGTAGCTAGCAATGTGATAATGAAGTCTTTGAATTAATAACAGCAAGAAAAAATAAATAATGTTCAGCGTAATTAGTAAACCTAATATTGCAATTGAAATATATTTGTTGAGTAGAAGGGCGATTACCCTCCAATGTTAAATTTAATAATAATAATAATAATAATAATAATAACTAATAATTCTGAAATAAACAACGAAATTGAACTGTAATTAAAGTATAAAGAAATATCCAAAACCCGACGGTTAAATTACAGCTCAGAATCGCGGTTTCCTACATATGACACTGAAGACAACTAACAATAACAATCCAGAAATTATAGGGTTGTCATTCCACGGAATACTGTCATAGATGATAGAAACTTAGCACGAAAATATACCTCGATTCATTACAGTTCAAATAAATAACATTGAATCTTGAATTTATGACGTAAGTGTGTAAGGAATATTAATCTATATACCCGACATTTGCATGATATAGTATAAATAACTAATAAATATTTAACAATAACTCACCTATCAATCAACCGTGATTATTAAATTAAAAAAAACAAAAAAATATAAAATAATCAAAATGGCGGCCAGAAATTGACATTCGGGCAGGACTAGAGTAGCCCATATATTTCCGAGAATTCTATCCTTTTTTAACGGCAAAATCGTGAGTAGAATTTAGAAATAACTAACAATAATTTTTAATTTAGGGCCCAAAGTACTCCTGACACCATTTGTAGTAACTTAGCTACATGTAAAAGGTTACTCACCCAACAGATGGCTTGAATCGGCCCGTGGAACCGGCGGCAGATGCACCTTATTTGGATTCCAAGGTACGACTGCCGGGCATCCGTAGAAACGGCGGAATCAGCTAGCCCGGCAGCCGTGAAACGTGAACTCCGGGATTGCAGGATACCGCCAGGACTACACTATATTTGAATAAGCATTATTCTGGAATATTAGTTGTTGTTGTGGTTACCATATATTGTCAACCTTGTTATATTTGACTTAGCATTGTTCTGCAATATTAGTTGTTGTTGTGGTTACAATATATATTATCAGCATTGTTATATTGGAGTCAGCATTGTTCTGGTATATTAGTTGTTGTGGTTACCATATATATTGGTAAGCTTATAATATTTGATTTAGCATTGTTCTGGAATATTAGTTGTTGTAGTGGCTAACATATATATTGTAAGAAATGGTTTTATTTGACTCAGCAGTGTTCTGGAATATTAGTTGTTGTTGTGGTTACCATATATATTGTCAACCTTGTTAAATTTAACGTAGCATTGTTGTGGAATATTAGTTGTTGTTGAGGTTACCATATACATTGTCAACCTTGTTATATTTAACTTAGCATCGTTCTCGTATATAAGTTGTTGTGGTGGTTAGCATATATATTGTTGACCTTGTTATATATGATTTAGCATTGTTCTGGAATATTAGTTGTTGTTGTGGTTACCATATATATTGTCAGGTTTGTGTAGTTGTTTTTGTCGTGGCTACCATCTGTATTGATAAGCTTGTCATAATTGACTCAGCATTGTTTTGGAATATTAGTTATTGTTGTGGTAACCATATATATTGTCAACCTTGTTATATATGATTATGCATTTTTCTGGAATATTTATATTAGTTGTTGTTATAGTTACAATATATACTATCACCATTGTTATATTGGAGTCAGCATTGGTCTGGTATATTGGTTGTTGTGGTTACCTTATATATTGGTAAGCTTGTCATATTTGGCTTAGCATTGTTCTGATATATTATGTGTTATTGTGTATATATAGTCAGAAATAGTTATATTTGACTCAGCATTGCTCGGGTGTCTTACTTGTTCTTATGGCTACAATATATATTGTCAAGCGTATTATATTTGACTTAGCATTGTTGTCTCATATTAGGTGTTGTTGTGGTTACCATACATTTTGTCAACATTTTAATATTCGATTTAGAATTGCTCTGGAATATTAGTTGTTGTTGTGGTTACCATATATTGTCAACCTTGTTATATTTGACTTAGCACTGTTCTGCAATATTAGTTATTGTTGTGGTTACAAAATATATTATCAACATTGTTATATTGGAGTCAGCATTGTTCTGCTATATTAGTTGTTGTGGTTACCATATATTTAGGTAAGCTTGTAATATTTGATTTAGCATCGTTCTGGAAATTAGCTGTTGTTGTGGGTACCATATATATTGTCAGAAATAGTTATATTTGCCTCAGCATTGCTCTGGTATTTTGCTTGTTGTTGTGGTTACAATATATATTGTCAACCTTGTTATATATGATTTAGCATTGTTCTGCAAAATTAGTTGATGATGTTGTTACCATATATATTGTCAACCTTGTTATATTTGACTTAGTATTGTTGTGGAATATTAGCTGTTTTTGTTGTGGTTGCCAGATATATTGTCAGAAATAGTTATATTTGACTTAGCATTGCTCTGGAATATTAGTTGTTGTTGTGGTTACCATATGTAATGTCATAAATACTTATATTTGACTCAGCATTGTTCTAGAATAATAGTTGTTGTTGTGGTTACCATATATATTGTCAGAAATAGTTGTATTTTAATCAGCAACGTTCTGGTATATAAGTTGTTTTTGTGGTTACCATATATTTTGTCAACCTCGTTATATTTAACTTAGCATTGTTTTGGAATATTAGTTGTTGTTGTAGTTACCATATATAGTGTCAACCTTGTTATTTTCGACTTAGCATTGTTCTGAAATAGTACGTGTTGTGGTGGTTACCATATATATATATAAATATATATATATATATATATATATATATATATATATATATATATATATATATATATATATATATATATATATATATATATATATATATATATATATACACCTGTGCAAAAGTTAAGCACCAGCAAAAACAATAGAACGTAGAAACATGATGGTACAACTAGGCTGCCATACTTTTTGTCCCCGCGTTAGCTGACATAATTCCAAGTACGAAATGCACATGCATGCATGACTTCACGCCGCTTGATGTCCGTGCGTGGCGGGAAACAGCACACGTGTTCAGTTATGTAAAAGTCCAGTTTGAGGTGTAGAACATTACATACAGATTTAGGCGACAAGATTAGGAATTTTGTGTTCATGACCATGGTTTATTTGTACAGAGAGAATTAGCTCTTGATTGTGAACTGCTATGGCAAGACGAAGGTTAAGTGATCGTGTGAAATGGCAAATCATAGGCATGCATACCACTGGTATGTCATGCAGAGAGATTGGCAGACAGCTGAACATTAACCATACTGTAATCAGTCGTTTGATTGCAAAACATGGGCAAACTACCGAGGTGAAGGTCAGGCCTAGATCTGGAAGACCGAAGAAGACTACTGCCCGTGATGATCGAGCCCTAGTACGCCTTGTTAGGAGATCTCCATTCACCAACAGCAGAGTGCTCAGCCAGCAATGGGAAACGCACAATAGAGTGTCAATGTCTACCGTCAAAAGGAGACTGTATGCTGCTGGCATGAAAGCTAGGAGACCTGTCAGACGTCCTCTCCTCACTGCACTGAGGTGGTGCAACGAAAGAAGACACTGGAACATGAGATCCTGGAGACGGGTACACTGGTCCGATGAAAGTCGGTTCCTGCTTCATGCCACAGATGGTCGAACTCGTGTATGGAGGTCCAGTTGCACGGCGTACGACCAACGTAACATCATGGAAGAAGTTCCATTTGGTGGAGGTTCCGTTATGATATGGGGGTGCATCTCATTTGATTGTAAGCTGGATCTGTTGACTGTACCTGGAACACTAAATGGACAAAGATATCAAGAATCCATACTGGATAGAGTTGTGGTCCCTCATTTTGTAAATCATGCACCTGGAACCCACCCTATATTCATGGATGACAACGCCCGACCACATCGTGCTAGAGCTGTGCATGAATACCTCCGCCAGAATGCCGTCGAAACCCTACCATGGCCAGCAAGGAGCCCTGACATGAACCCTATTGAGCATATCTGGGACATTCTGGGAAACATGGTGAGAAGGAGGGATCCTCCTGTGCAGAACTTACAGGAATTAACAGACGCACTCCATCTTGAATGGCAACGAATACCACAATGGCGTATCAGTCGGTTGGTGACCAGCATGAGACGTCGTGTCCAGGCCGTCATCCAGGCACAAGGTGGATATACCCGGTATTAATAATGACAGTCTCAAACTCGTGCACAGATGTTAAACTTCGTTTTCAGACACCATTAATGACAATCTAGCCACGTGTGTCAACTGTAGGGCAATAGTTGTCAGTTGTGTCAACGTAACCATATTCAGGCCTCGTTTTCAAGTTCAAACAAAAACATACAGTGTTTCCCCACCATCATAATCAGCCTTCCTCTAGTTGCATTATTACCTCTTGCACTAAGATGGATGGGTACATAAATGTGTATGCTATTGCTTTCTTCATAGCACATGAATATACCCTCGCATGTGCGTAAAAATAGGGTGGTGCTTAACTTTTGCACAGGTGTATATATATATATTATATATATTGGCATCAATAGTTATATTTGAATTAGCATTGTTGTGATATATTAGTTGTTGTTGTGGTTACCATATATATTGTCATCCGTGTGATATTTAACTTAGCATTGTTCTGGAATATTAGTTGTTGTTGTGGCTACGATATATATTGTCAACCTTGTTATATTTGACTTAGCATTGTTCGGGAATATTAGTTGTTGTTGTGGGTACCATATATATTGTCAAGTTCGTGTAGTTGTTTTTGTTGTGGCTACCATATGTTTTGATAAGCTTGTCATATTTAACTTAGCATTGTTCCGGAATATTAGTTGTTGTTGTTGTGGTTACCATATATATTGTCAACCTTGTTATAATTGACTTACCATTGTTCGGAAGTACTAGTTCTTGTTGTGGTTACCATATATATTGTCAACCTTGCTATATTTCCCTTAGCATTGTTCTGGAATATTAGTAGTTGTTGTGGTTACCATATATATTGTCAAGTTTGTGAGTTGTTATTGTTGTGGCTACCATATGTATTGATATGCTTGTCATATTTGACTTAGCATTGTCTTGGTATATTAGTTGTTGTTGTGGTTACCATAAATATTGTAAACCTTGTTATAGTTGACTTAGCAGTGTTCTGGAATATTAGTTGTTGTTGTGGTTACAATATATTTTGTCAACCTTGTTATATTTGTGTTAGCATTGTTCTGGAATATTAGTTGCTGTTGTGGCTACCATATATATTGTCAACGTTGTTATATTTGGACTTAGCATTGTTCTGGAATATGTGTTGCTGTTGTTGTTGTTGTGGTTACCATATACATTGTCAACGTTGTTATATTTGGCTTAGCATTGTTCTGGAATAGTAGTTGTTGTTGTGGTTACCATATATATATATATATATATTGTCAGCAATAATTATTTTTGACGTAGCATTGTTGTCTAATATTAGGTGTTGGTTGTTGTGGTCACAATATATATTGTCAACATTCTTATATTTGATTTAGCATTACTCTGGAATATTAGGTGGTAACCACAACAAAAACAACTACACAAGCTTGGGAATATATATGGTAACCACAACAACACCTAATATTCCAGAACAATGCTAAGTAAAAAAATAACAAGGTTGACAATACATACGGTAACTACAACAAAAACAGCTAATGTTCCAGAAATATTCTACGACAAATCTGACAAGCTTGACAATATATATGGTAACCACAACAGCGAATATTCCAGAACAATGCTAAGTCAAAGATAACAAGCTATACATACATATGGTAACCACAACTAAAACAACTACACAAGCTTGACAATATATAGGGTAACCAAAACAACAACTAAGGTACCAGAGCAATGCCGTTGCTCGCTTGCGGTTGTACACCCTCTCTCACGCACGCACCCACGCGCTCACCCATGGACACGCGCTCGCTCGCACGCCCGCTCGCCCGCCAGCGCGCCTACCCGCCCTCTCGCTCCCGCCCATCGACCACCCCACTCACCCACCCGCACCCACGCTCGCCCCATCTCACTCACGGACGCATATGCGCACACATAAAAAGCATACGGACAGACAGACGAGCATAGATGTTGCATTGAGAAATCTGATTATGATAACATTATGACAAAACACGCAGGTATTATAAGGTATTGCACTTTTATTGTTTTCATACTCATACACAGTAAAAAAGCGTTCAGTAAAAACTCGCAGGTACTCAATACATTCATCAGCATATTGTGCTCAAAATAAGATTGCCATCGACTAACCCCTTCACCTACAGAAACCAAAAACCTCACCCACACAGCTCGTCTATGTTGTAAGAGATAATCTGTGTAATATTTGAAATTAATTTGACTGGACAATTATTTTCAAAATATCCATCATGTTATCGGAATAGCAGTCTTGAGGTTCTTGACTGGCAGGAATAAAATGGTTGGTGATGAGGAATGTCTACACATATTTACACATGGAATTCACCAAATCTCACGATATTGTACGAGATTTGGTAATGTGGTAATTGTGTTTTACTAGCAGCAGCAGCAGCAGCAGCAGCAGCAGCAGCAGCAGCAGCAGCAGCAGCAGCAGCAGCAGCAGCAGCAGTGCTAACCCCGCCTACGGAGTGCACCCCTTACGTTACTTTGTTGATCAGCATTTCCCAGGTCGGGGATCGAACCGCCATCATGCAATTCCGCATAGCATCAGCAACCAGACATCTTTCCACTCGACCACCGCACCAAGACAAAAATCTTGGTTTAGCAGACCAGCTTTCACATGTCGGATATACTGATACACTGGCGAATTCATGTGAGACAATCTTTTGGATGCACACCGCCTGGTGTGTATGCTATTCCCTCACCTGGTCTCCATCGCGGCACTGGCAGTAGTACTTTGGTAGGTAAGTAGTAGTAGTAGTAGTAGTAGTAGTAGTAGTAGTAGTAGTAGTAGTAGTAGTAGTAGTAGTAGTAGTAAGTAGGTAGGTAGGCAGGCAGCTAGGTAGGTATGTAAGTAGGTGGGTAGTAGTAGTAGTAGTAGTAGTAGTAGTAGTAGTAGTAGTAGTAGTAGTAGTAGTAGTAGTGGTGGTGGGCGTGGTGTGTTATTTTCAAGGATGTTGCTGGTGTATATTTGCAGTGGTGAGAATGATATAATCGTCATGGTGATTGTTGTGTCATATATCCTAAGATTATATACACTATAAAACATTATATAATATACAAAAGGTTTATGTACAAGGTATATTTATATATAGATATATATTATATATATGTTTATTGGTCGTTTTGGTCACAGCCATTGCACACAATGTGGTTGAGCCTCCACGCCGCTGGCGTGAGACGATCATCTGAGAGAATTCTGTCTTTGGACATTATTTTGTGACAATTACATATTTGAGCCTATATACTCAAACCTGTCTATTGCGGACACTATTTAAGCCAACGAGGTATGGTGATTAAAGACATATTACCGATTAATACAACTCATTTGTTATGATTGTGACGCGTCTAGGGACACATGACCCTCTCATAACGAATCCGGCCAAAACTGCCCTCTGTGTTGATCTTGAGGAATATATATTTTCAGGCAAAGAGAAGGCTATTTTTGAAAACTTAACAATGGAAAGACTGGCTCGATAATCCTGTAATTTGTGACAGAATTTCTAAATGACGTCATTGCCAAATCATGGGGATTTCCCAGGATATCTCCATTAAAAATTTATCAATGAAACTACGTCATTTATCGAAGTTTTATCGGTGTTAAGCCGACATGACAGAACATAGAATTGATTGATATAATGTAAGGGTTTTCGTATTATTTGCTATCAATAATTGACTAAAGTTATTTGCAACGATACATTTTTCAGATTTCACCAGATAACCGTCTGTGCCAGTGGCGTTGGTCGTTATATTTCACTTCCATAACATAGCATTTATCTAAACACTTAAAATACATAAAACACAATCCATATGCTTGTTTGTATGTAAACAAAACAACACTCAGTACCAGATTACGGTAATTATCGGTGAACGGGAAAAGTTTTAAACAAAGAAACAAAATATTTCATTTTGTTTTTAACAAAATTGACTAGATTGTAAATCTGTATGTCTATATGAAACATAAATACACTCCCCCCCCCACCCCCCCCCTCCACCCCTCCACCCCCCCCCCCCCCCCCCACTTCCCCACCACCGCCACCTTCCCCACCACCGCCACCATTCCCCATGCTATTAGCGATACAAGAATTGATGAATCCAGTTTCCCAGTCAATCATATGACGCCATAATCAACTAGTATACGTCATGTGTAGGTTGACGTCATACTCACTTACATCATGATGACGCGATATAGTCCGTCATTAACGCTTAATCGTTCGTAAAGCGTATGAATTGTATGTTTTTACTATTTAATAAACAGTCTGTTGAATATTTTGGAACTAATTTGCCTGGGCGCTGTTGTTGCATCAACACAGTCTAGTCAAATTAGTTTCAAAATATTCAACAGCTTATCTATATAGTTTTCTGTTAATTATGATCCAGGGAGTGTAGGGTCGTTCGGTCCCAACACTGGCAAAGCGTGTGAGGCGCGTATAACTGGAGATAGCCGGAGCATAGATGAAACTGGGCTCCTCCACTGTTAGACCAACGGCTGGGTGGGGGTGGTGGGTGCTTGAGGAGGGGTTGGATTTGATCTGTCACTCAAGTATATAAGCAATCAAATGAATTCTATGTCATCGGTGAATTTGAGATATAGAAGACATTCAGTTGAATATTTTGAAACTAATTTGACTCGGAAAAATGACCGTCTAAAAATATTCAACAGCGTAGCTGCCTATGGCAGCAACAGCGCCCAGTAATATTAGTTTCAAAATATTGAACAGCATGTTTATTAAATAGCAAAGACACAATTCGTACAACGTGTCGGACTATTAAGCGTTTAAGACGGACTAAATCGAGTCATTCATGCTGTAATTGATTATGACGTCATCCTACACGTCGCGTAGTTGATTATGACGTCATAATGGATAGATAAACTGGAAAGGTCAATTCAATATGTACGTGATTTTGTATGACGCAGCCTCGCTAGAGCATCTTATATTCGTGTATAAATTATTTTAACAAGCGTTATGTACATATTAAAATAAATACTATAGTAATATAAACATAAGTACTCAAAATTAAAGCCAACTTCATATACCTTCATCTAATATATTAATATCATCATCATCATCATCATCATCATCATTATCATCATCATCATCATCATCATTATCAGCAGCAGCAGCCGCAGCAGCATCATCATCACCATCAGCAGCAGCAGCTGCAGCTGCAGCCGCATCACCATAATCATCATCATATTCAGCAGCAGCATCATCATCACCATCATCAGCATCACCATCATCATCAGCAGCTGCAGCAGCAGCAGCAGCAGCAGCAGCAGCAGCATATGTAGTAGTAGCAGCAGCCGCAACACCATCATCATCATTACCAGCAGCAGCGGCAACAGCCGCATAGATAGCAGTCGTCGTCACCACCACCACCATCATCACTACCACCCCACCACCATAACTACCATCATCACCACCACCAGCACCATCATCATCACTACCATCACCACCACCACCACCACCAGCACCATCTTACGCATCATCATTTTCTCAAAATGCACCCATTCATTTACCCGCTCGTCGTTGAATGGACCTTTCCAGTTTTAGCTATGCCCCGCCCACCTCTAGCTAAGCGCCACACACACTTCGCCGTGTTGGCATTGATTGATCCCCAATAGCCCCTAACTATTCATTTCCTGAAAACTATACAGGTACGCTGTTGAATATTTTGTCACTAATTTGATTTGGTGCTGTTGCTGCCTATGGCAGCAACAGGCCCAGTCAAATTAGTTTCAAAATATTCAACAGAATATTTACTAAATAGTAAATACATACAATCCGTACAACACCGCATAGTCCGTCTTCAAATATGCGTTCGTGACGTACTTATCTATGTCATTCATGACGTCATTCATTATGATGTCATGGTACACGTCACGTAGTTGATTATGACGTCATACGATGGATGGATAAAGTGGAACGCCCGATTAGCAGCATAACCAGTGTATATTTTGAAATAGTGGGGCTCTAGAATGTTATTGATTATGACAGCAACAGCTTTATGGAAGTCTGTTTTCAAATTATTGGCAGTGTACATTCCAATTGGTTAGCACACCGGTGTTATTACACTGCTTATTCTATTTCTGTTTCAGCCATTATTCTAAGGTTAATTATAAAATGGAGGTATCCGTGCATTCGCTCATGTATCTGATGCCATAATTAACCACGTCACAAAATTTCAAGGTAATTGTCCAGGTAAGTTGCTGACTATTTTGAAACTAACATGGCTGGGAGATGTTTCCGCCATTAGAATCTGGGAATTCAGTTATCTAAGGCCGTGTTCTCACTGGAAAGTTAATCGGGAATAACGCCATACCTCAGTATTGCTTTACGCCGGTTAAGTCTCTAGTGAGAACACCACTTAGATTCAAATTGATCCCAACACGCGTAAATGTGGGCGTATCTTAGCTAGAAATGGGCGGTACATATGCTCGTTGATTATGCGTGATTTAGATCCGTCTTGCCCACATATATCATTATCTCAAAAATGAGAAATTATGCCAGAAAAATGTAGCATACTAAAAGCTTTTTATGTATCATGTAAGTCATAAACGCTAGCGAATTGCTAAATCTGCGCACATATAATTTTGAAATAATTTACGAGCCATAAAAGCTTAGAAAATGTGACCGGTAATTAGGACATATACGATAATTAGCAGTAATCTGGCCTGGCTCGGGAATAGCGGTGTATTCTTTGTTATGAGAGAGAGTATTTTTTTGATAACGAAAACAATAATTATCATTTTCGGATATTACACGATGAGATGGCCACAAATAGAGCCGACATTGCCATTCTCATCGCCTTCATCTTCGTGTCAGTAATCGTCAGTTATCATGCATAACTGTGTGTCATTCCAGTGCTCTGTCAGGCACAAGTCTTTAGGTTGTCAAAACGGTGTTCATTTTGAAAGCGATGTTGGAATAAGATGATATTGTTATTGAAAACCGCTCATGGCAACATCTTTTTGTGTGCAAAAGACACCCAACAAACGCTTAACCCTTTGAACGCGAAAGCCAGAATTCACAAATTTATTTACAATTTAATAAATATGCTATTGGATATTTTGATCAGTCCAATGGGGGGAATGCAGTTTTAGCTATGCACCGCTCATCTTTAGCTAAGCTCCACCCACACTTCGCGCGTATTATGATCGCTCGATCCTTAAACTCTCTGACTATTAATTTCCAGAAAGCTATACAGGTACGCTGTTGAATATTTTGAAACTAATTTAACTGGGTGCTGTAGGCAGAAAACAGTGCCCAGTAAAATTAGTTTCAAAATATTCTACAGCATGTTTATTAAATAGTAAAGACATACAATTCGTAAAACAACGCTTAGTCCGTCATCAATTAAGCGTTCGCGACGAACTTAGCTACGTCAGTCATGACGTAATTGATTATGATGTCAGCATACACGCCACGTAATTGATTATGACGTCATATGATTGATGGATAAACTGCATTAGTTCCAACACATTTAACAGTTTTCCTGTATAATTAGCTTGAAGCTGAGGTTCTAGGAATTCAGGCGTCAAAGGGTTAAAATGACGCGTTGCTTACGTACTACCAAGTCAGCAGTGCGATGGTTAATGCTATTAGGATTCTTGATTCACACGAGGGAAGTAAATTCGCAGAACCTAATACGAATACGTTGCTAAGCAAGGCTTTTAGTAGCCATGGCAATGACAATAGCCGTACGCGAATCATCTCCATGAGCTAGTTCCACTTTCGTTAAGAACAAAATTCGCAGAACGTTAGACAAGTTTATTTGTGATTGTCATTCTGGCATCTCGAAGTCCTTGTTCGATGTTGCTTTTGAGTCTATGTAGCAATTGTTAGGACAGCACTGTAGCGTCGCGCGTGCGCGGTAGCTTGATGTTTAAGGCAGACGACTTTTGTACGAACTTCCGCTGCAACATCATCGTGGCGCTGTAGCTTGTTTGCAGACGACAGCTCTGCTTTTCCAGCTTCTCCTTAAGTTCCTGTAGCGTGCGCAAAAGTAACTGTTTCCGGTGTATAGATAGTTGTTTCTGGAAACGTTGCCTTTCGCGCATGCGTATTCGTTCTTCCTCTTGTGCCTCTCTAACCTTTTCCTGTACAATTCGTTGATTTTCTCGCAGCTTAAGCACTTTTGATTCCAGACTTGTCGTTATCTCTGTTAATGACCTTCCGGATGCTTTCGTGCCATCGATGCTTGTTGGTGGTAGTACATCGTTACATGTTGGCGTGTCAGGAGTCGTTGCCATGGCTTCTATGTCATTATTTATTTGTGCGTTGCTATGACTACGCTCGTCAAATCCCGAATTATCTGGTATATCTACGTGTAGGGGAGATGTGACAGATGGCACAGGGTCTGGGATCACAACCCAATCATCAAGTACAGAGCTGGATGAAGTGTCGTGTGAATTATAAGCACTATCGACGTCATCACATGACACTAACTTCTGAAGCTCTTCATGTGACGAGTTACTGGAATATCCTCCATCCGGTGACGTAATCTCTGCGACATTGCTTGATCGAATCCGCTTCCGCAGACCTTGTGCACGATCAGCAGTTTTGGACATTAGAGTGTGGTAACATTCGTCGTCTGACGGTGTACCGGGATTCTTTTGTAGAATGACTTCCTCTTCTTCGTCTAAATCTCGCAGTGATAATGAGGAATGTGTTTCAGCTATATGGCCATTTTCTAATAAGTTCTCTAGTTTTTCTTCGTATTCGAAACTGATGCCACTCAAACTGGCATCCATGAGGTCATCGATGACGCAAAATTCCTCACTGCCACCAAAACGGTTGTCGTCATCATCACTGCTACCGAAACTCATATCGTAGCCGGGAGCTATGCATAGCAAGCCGCCAGATGGTGAAGAACGACCGAAATGTGGAGAGTCCGGCGAGTCCAAGTCTGTGCCTTTAGCGCTGTCTGCCGAGAGTTCGGAAATGGCTGAGCAGCTGAACTCGGACATTGGAGCTGTCCCTCGTGCGCTGTCCGCAGATATCTCGGAGAACATAGAGGTGGTCAGTATGTCTGATGACGTCATGCCAAAATAACGGCTAATGGCACGTGGCGATATTGGTGGACTTTGATCACTGAAACAATGACGGGCTGGAGATGAGAAACGATTGGCTGAAATAACTGGCCACGTGGGTGTTGTCAATGGCGACCCGGTTGGTGTGGTTCTAGGAGTTGGCACCCAGGGATTTGTGCGTATACGAGATCTCGGTTTTGGAATGGTGTTGTATGAGCTTTGAGAAAGAGAAACGTTATCGCTGTCAATGTAGTGATATATCTCCCCTTCCTCACACAGGAGATCACTTCTATCAATCAAGTCACTGTCAGTCACAAGTGTATGCTTAAATCTGGCACAGTTCCGGTTTAAACTGGGAGAGCTCGCGCTCACGTGACTACGATCAGCATTGGAATCAATGCGGTATTTGAGACACAGAAGAATCTTGTCCTCTCTGTCACAAGCCGAATCCAAATCTCCCGCAATAGACCCTGTTGAGGTATCGTGTATTGGGTCCGGGTGTGGCTCGCTAACTGGTCGCTTATTGTAATGATCTGTGAGTTTTGCTTTGGCCGGTGAAGGACTGTAATCGAGATCAGGATGCAGCTGTTTCTGTTGTTGTTGTTGCTGCTGCTTTTTCTTCTTACTTTTTATTCGTGGTAAGGAGTTGACCATGAACTCCCGGAACTTCATCTTGAAGCAGCTTCAGCGAGCTCACCGGCTCCCGCACACCTCACACTCCCACAGCACACCTGTGAACAAGAAATAGAGAGGAATACACATTAAGCTATAAAGAAATCAAGACTATCGCAATGCAATAATGAGGATGAGAATGATGGCTGATGATGATAATGATGATGATGATGATGATGATGATGATGATGATGATGATGATGATGGTGGTGGTGATGATGGTGGTCGTGTTGGTGGTCGTGTTGGTGGTGGTGATAGTGGTGGTGATGATGATGATGAGGAGGAGGAGGAGGAGAAGGAGACGGAGGAGGAGGAGGAAGGGGGAGGATAATTGCAATGGCGACATGGTATATTAGGTTGTACAAATATTTTAATTTATTTTGCTCATTCGTCTAATATTGGCCCACCATCTTTCGCCCAGCGCACTGACCCAGTACATTGCTGTATTGATTTTAGATGAGTCTGTAGGCCCGACATCGTCACGCGCGAGTGTAACTATAGGTTGGTTGCCAGTGTAGCTCTGACATTTTGCTCCGAGAAATACATGCAGCAGTTGCTCATCTCTTGCAGTTTCAACGAGATAGAACAAATACGATAACTTCTTAAAGGTGCAAGAAGTACTCTATTGGATATTTTAAAAACTAATTTGACTGGAAACTGTTGCTGTTTAACAACTTTCAATCGAATTATTTTCAAAATATTCACCAGTTTATCTGCACGATAATGTGAAATTGAGTTACTGACCGGTACGTTTAAAGGCTAAATAAACCAAAGTTAATAGCGAAATATTTATTCTCAGGAGACGCCAACGTTATTTTTTCTCATGAGACGCCAACGTTATTTATTCTCAGGAGACGCCAACGTTATTTATTCTCAGGAGACGCCAACGTGTCATGAAATCGTGTCTTCACATCTTAAAGTTCAACCCATGATCCACATGGACAATGGGAAGGCGACACTCGTGCTAGGACCCTTGCATTGGCCACACCTATAAAGAATTGATGGATCCCCCTTTAGCTAGACCCCGCCCACGCTTTACCTGTGTTGAGTTCGACCGCACCCTGAATTCCCAATATCATGGTAACTATACAGGTAAACTGTTGAATATTTTAAAACTAATTTGACTGAGTTAGGTTGCTGCCTATGGCAGCAACAGCACCCAGTCACATTAGTTTCAAGATTTTCAACGAAATGTTTGAATAAATAGTAATCCCATCAAAGACATACAGTTCGTACACGTGATAGACTAGTCATCATTATGATGGAGTATTTCTTTCAATTATGATTGTGAATTCAGCATACATGTGACGTAATTGATTATGACGTTACGTACTTGATCCGCAGATCGAATCCAGCACCTGATTCTCCCAATATGTGCAATATTATTTATTACGGAAGCACGCATATTGCGCGTAAGATACTTGGTCTATACGGCACTACTCGATGTTCTAGAAAGCGGGAAACAACATTAATCGTCTAGCTCCGGATTGCGCTTTTAATTGTCTCTGTTAACGCAAGTTACTTGGCCGGTAGTGGACCATTACGGCATGGTATTCGTCCAGTACCGGCCCAGTAACCTGCGTTATCAGTCTTACGAATAAAAGTACTTAGCGTCGTCCATAGCTTTATTTTTCTCGTTGAAATCACATGGACAGATTTCAAATCATTCATTACGTTGCAACGTAGCCACGTATGCAAATCAATCACACAGCGCGTCTCTAGTCAAGCCTGAGAAGTGCGTAATATGCCGTCACGTGACACCATCCATCTTTCGCCCGGCTTCGAAAACTCGGAAGTGAAACACTGGCCACGTGATTGATGTTGGGTTAATTGTCAAATATAGGGTGGGTATGGGTTGGGTTTGTTGTTACGGTGACGGAGCTCAGTGATTATTAATCTAGGGGATATATTTATGCATTTTGTATTCAATGATACTGTTGCTGCTACTACTGCTACTACTACTACTACTTCGACTCCTACTCCTACTGCTGCTGCTACTACTACTACTACTACTACTACTACTACTACTACTACTACTACTACTACTACTACTACTACTACCACTGCTGCTGCTACTACTACTACTACTACTACTACTACTACTACTACTGCTGCTGCTACTACTACTACTACTACTACTACTACTACTACTACTACTACTACTACTACTACTACTACTACTACTACCACTGCTGCTGCTACTACTACTACTACTACTACTACTACTACTACTACTACTACTACTACTACTACTACTACTACTACCGCTGCTGCTGCTACTACTACTACTACTACTACTACTACTACTACTACTACTACTACTACTACTACTACTACTGCTACTGCTACTACTACTACTGCTACTACTACTGCTACTGCTACTACTACTACTACTACTACTACTACTACTACTACTACTACTACTACTACTACTACTACTACTACTACTACTACTGCTGCTGCTGCTGCTACTACTACTACTACTACTACTACTACTACTACTACTACTACTGCTACTACTACTACTACTACTACTGCTGCTACTACTACTACTACTCCTACTACTACTACTACTACTACTACTACTACTACTACTACTACTACTGTTTCTACTACTACTACTACTACTACTACTACTACTACCACTGCTGCTGCTACTGCTACTGCTACTGCTACTGCTACTGCTACTACTACTACCACTACTACTACCGAAAGCACAAACAGTGGTTATATAAATAGATAAATACCAAAATATGTAATTATGAATTGATATATAATGTCTGATCGCCATAACATTTATAATTTCTGTAAATTCATATTTCCCATATGCCATTATGTGGCCTTGGTGTAAATAAAAAATCTGAATCTGAAATCTGAATCTGATTAAAAAGGTAAACCGAGTTTTGGCCATTGGAACATTGGTAGCATTGGTAGCAATTCTATTTACATCATATTTAGAGATTTGAAAACCGCCATTGGAATTAGTGATATACAAATTGTCTGAAATTTGTTACTGTTGAAAATAAATCTCTATTTATTATCAGAGTCATCTACAGACGAACAAGAAAAATTTTAAGGGCAGTTATAAAACACGAGGCGGTTTATTTGAAACATAAATAAGGATATGCGATCGCCTGAAATATTCGATCAACCCTAATTATTTCACTACCTTCAAATAAGTACCTAATTGTGCATTTATTCAGGGCCGAAGTTAAGGCAGTGCAACTTCATCTGCCCAGGACCCCCACATTGCCAGAGCCCCCCAAAAGTTACACAATAATCCATTTTTGTCTTAATATTGGAGGCCCTGCATTAACTTCAAGCCGCATACATAGATGCCACACCTGTAGTAAAACTCATAAATCAGCCAACATGTATCCAAAAGAAAATGATTTTGAATGCGATAGAAAACAATATTTTGAACATAATTGGATTGGAAGACATTGCTGCCGTACGCAGAAATCTCTTCCAATCCAATTATGTTCAAAATATTCGACAGCATCGTTTTTATTTTGTGTTTCAAACACATTAATTTAAATTCCGAGCTGTACTGTATAAATAAGACTGATGCGGCCAAATCCCATAGCCCTCTGACCTCACGGGGCCCCATCACCATTACGGTCGAATCTGGACCCTAGCTTTCTAGCGACCCAGGTAAGAATTTCAGAAACATTGCACAGGGCGGTCTGAGTCCTAAATTCGACCGTGTATTTGCTATGGATTCACTGAATCGGTCGTGCGGGCCTGAAAACTATACAGCATTTTATACGTTCCTGTAGGCTAATTTTCACATCTGTCTTCAGATTCTATAGTTATATTGTAGAGCGCATTTTACGCAGTTATTGTTATGGTAATTAGGGTTGAATAGGTGCTGCGTTAAGCTTTGCCAGCCAAACAATGGTATCAATCCTTTCACGCTATAAACCATACAGTGTTTCAATGAAGGCATCCAGTTTAGCTATTCCCCCGCCGAACTCTTGTTAAGCCAACACTTCGCCCAAGTTGTCCCAAATTGGGATCGCTCGATCGATCCCTACACTTTCTGAATCTCAATTTCCAGAAAACTATACAGGTAATTAGCTGTTGAATATTTTGAAATTAATTTGACTTGGTGCTGTTGCTGTTGAATATTTTGAAATTAATTTGACGTGGTGCTGTTGCCCAGCCAAATTAGTTTCAAAATATTCAACAGCATGTTTATTAAATAGCCTAGTAAAGACATACAATTTGCACAACAACGCTTCGGCCGTCATCAATTAAACGCTCGTGGCGAACTTATTCTACGTCATTCATGAAATCATTTATTATGACGTCATCGTATACACGCCACGTAGTTGATTATGACGTCATTCGATTGATGGATAAACTGGAAGGTCAAGACACCTATTTAGGAAAGACAAAGGAAGCTCGTGTTCAAATTAAGTTTAAAATATCTAACAGACTATCACAAATAATTTACGCTTTCTGGTAGGCCTTTGTAAAGGTTTAACCATTTAACACTCATATCAGCCAAAAACGGCTTTTTTTAAAACATATTTTATTGCCATTCAGAACAATGAGATTGAGTCGCAAGTCACAATTGTGGACTTAGATACGACTCTTTCCCTAAAATATATTACATAGGCGGTATGTAGCTAGAGAACATTTATACAATAGGCTGGAATGCAATATTTGCATATATACGTTAGAACGGTTGACCATTTAACACTTACATTTTTCAAGAAAGCTTCAAGTTTCAAAGCGAAATGTCGATCTGCAGACCAAGAGAAGCCCCTCTCCCTGAAAATTTACCACTGGAATGGCTGGCTCGGTTATCAAGCTAGTCATTCCAGTTGTAACCGCACAAAAACGACCCTGTCCCAGTCTGCAAATTGTCACATCTCAAGGGCACTCTAAAAGCATTTTTGGCTGATTTGTGTGTTAAAGGGTTAAAAGTTTGAATATTACAGCGATTGCACTGTCTCTGTTACAAAAACATTAGTTCAGTATAGTAACATCTCCATGCACCTTTCCAGTTTATCCATCCATCAAATTACGCCTTACACAACTACGAGGCGTATAGGATGGCGTCATTATTAAATAAAGCGTGAATGATTCGACTTACACCGTCTTAGAACGCTTAATAAACCGACATGTACGAATTGTATGTCTTTCCTAAATAAGTAACATAATGTTGAATATTTTGAAACCACCCGACTGGGCGGCGGTCCATAGGTCGCAACGGCACCCAGCCAAACCAGTTTCAAAATATCCAACAACAAACCTGTAGGCCTATAGTTTTCTTTTAAAATTTATAGTCACGAAGTTCAAGAACCAAACGATCCCAGTATGAACGAAGTATTGGTGGAGCTTAGCTAGCGATGTGCGGAACAAGTTAATTCCTATAAACCAGAACAATACAAAAAGTGGCACACCAAGAAACCGAGGAGAAACTTATGTGCCCAGCAGACTGTACGGATATATTCCAAGGAACTGGTTACACAAATATTGTTGGAAACATATGATCGTTCAATGGCATGACCAACGGTGAACCAGAGTCACAGCTTCTGCAGTGGTCTTAAGAAATGTCCGTTTGCAAAAAACCCATAACCGAGCCAGTCATTTCAGTGGCAAATTTTCAAAAATACTCTTCTCTTGGTCTACAAATGGTTATTTTCTATGAGAAAATTGAAATTTTCAAACAAATTTAAGGCTTAAAGGGTTAAATAGATAACGTTCTCTCACCCAATGTCATACAAACAGGCCTGATACAATGCTTTAAATTCATTTGTTGAGCGTCCAAATAATGGAATATTATTATAGTTCCCAAATAGCCGAGTTAGCCTACATTACCAGTTATAAAATACTATTATTTTATTTTAATATTAGTATTTGCAGCGCTGGCTAATGGCTATTCGGTCGTTAGCGCGCATGTCGGCTTATATTAGTCATTATATTAGGGCTCTAACACTTCATAAGCTAACTCAATTCAGCCTGTTTCGTGTCAAAGACAACGTGTCATTTATAACGTATCGATCGGATCACAACCTGGACACGAAACGACACCAAACGGAAGGCATGTTTCGCTTCAAGCCTGGGTGCTCCCGATATGACGATGTTAGACGCTGTATCGAGTTGGAAAATTAGCTCGCTCCGAAGAAAGGAAATTGACATTCCGCGTAGCGTATCGATTTCTGACCATCAAGAACCCTTGTGTATATTTCTTTACCAGTCACGACACGACATTTAATCTAACCAACAAGCAACATTTTGCAAACTGGTGTGTATAAAAGTCGATTAAGAAGCGAATTTATACGAAAATTACGGAACAGACCGTTTATAGCTGTCGCGGAAATCAGCGTCCTGAATAGTTCAGGACAAGCTTTAAACATCACTTAGTGAAGCGTGCGGTCGCTATTTTACCAGAAATAAAATAGAATTGCTGGTCGATGAAACGCCAATTGCAAGAATAACCCGAGCGAACACATTTAGTTAGTCGTGGTAATACACCCCTAATTGTAGTGCTGAATTGGCCTTTCTATCTCTGGGTCTTCTATGCTGGTTTATGACGCGAACTTGTGTTTATTTTGAAAACGGCAATACCGCGAGCCTTTTGCTGTCAAAGACATCCGCAGCTTACAGCGATGCCGTCTTCAAAACAATCACAAATGCTGAAACTTGCAGCACACTTGGTTTGTAAAATATGTTTCTGGTGCAAAAACATGATGGTCAGCTTGTTTATGGCTAGTACAGGATGATTTGTACTGGTGATTCCAGACAAAACGAACAAGCCATTTAATTGATTATTCTGTATTGGAATAATTAGTTAACTACATCCGGGTGACCTAATTAGTGAGAGGAATATGTCAGCTTTATTGTACTATGTACTGGAAATTTGCAATTTATTGCGTGCGTGCGTGCCGCGTGTGTGCGTTTGTATCATGTGACCAATATCTGCGTGTTGCAGTAAGTTCAAAGTCGGCTGATTTGGCTGTAGGTTGCACGCGTGCGTGTGTGTGTGTGTGTATGCACGTGCGCGTGTGCGTGCGTAATATGTGCCCTATGGCTGCGTATTGGAGTAGTTTTAAGGTTTCTTACACACACGTCATGTAATATAGGACAAGGCTGTAACAAGAGGCCCAAAGGGCCTGTGTCGCTCACCTGGAAAATTTACAACTCAACTAATCTTTATGGAGTTTTACATCAATCAGTGCCACTTCCAATGACTTTCAGTCAAATGGTTATTTTGCAAAGGTTCTTTTGAACAATATTTAAGCAAAAATAGAAGACATCAGTACTAACAACAGATATTGATGACATGCAGTCAAACTTGTATTAAGACACCCCTCAAGTGAGAATCAGAAGACAGCCTCTTATGGTAGCTTGTTTCTTAACCCTTTAATGGTCATGATTTTTCAGTAAAACACAAATTTCAGGTTATGTCTATTTGCAGGCCAAGACATGGAGCATTTTGAAAATGTATCACTGGAATGACGGGCTCGATTATCGAGCCAGTCATTCCAGTGGTAAATTTTCAAAAATACTCATGCTGGCCTGCAAATCGACATTCCTCAAGGCCACTGCAGAGGCAGGTTTTCGCTGGTTTGACCATTAAAGGGCTAATAAAGTTTCAAATACATTGCTTAATTGCATTTAGCAAATGAAGAGAATAGTCTTTAAGGCAGGTGGTCTCTTAACCCTTTCACCCACAAATCCTGGAAAAAGTATATTCTTTATGATATAAAACTTATTTTGTTGTATATTTTGAAATTAATTTGACGCGAAGCCGTTGTGCCTTAGGCAACATTGGCTTTCCGTTAAACTAATTTAAGAAGGGTTAATACAGATGGTGTCTATAGCAGGTTCAACTGAGTATATTCCAAACCATCCTTTTAACACGTGTACATCTTGCAGTTTATTAAAAAAATAATTTGACTTAGGCATAGCTGACTTAGGCAGCACCAACTTTCAATGAATCAAATACATTTCAAAATATTTTAACAGTATAGGTATCAGAGTACACAATACATATCTTAAATATTTAGGCAGCAGTTGCAGGGAAAAGGTTAACCTGTTAATTTAGTTTTTGTCTATTACGGTAATAAAAGCTGTCATATGTCAATGGATGGTGGAAATAAAACTCCAATTGCACATTAATTAACCATTTAACCATTGAATTTAAGAAAAGTTCAATTTTCTTTTTTCAAATGTCTATTTGCAGACCAAGAATATTTTTGAAAATTTACCACTGGAATGACTGGCTCGTTAAAAAGAGTCCGTCATTCCAATGGTAAAATTGTCAAAAATAGTCTTCATTTGGTCTGCAATGGACATTTTTCAAGAACACTGCCGAAGCCGTTTTTGGCTGATATGATGGCTAAAGGGTTAACCGTTTTCCTAACCTAGCAAAATAGGTAAGATATTGTGGTCCTCTGATATCGATAGCCAGGTGAGCTAATAATAATAAATTGATAAGAAGCGAATCTTATTAACGCATTTAACTGGAAATAATGTGCTAAGCCGTTGCTTAACAGGTGTTGTGTAAGCTGTTGCTGTCAATTGTATAACAGCAACAGCACTGTCTATGACAGCAATGGTCTTCAGCAATGGTGTTTACAAACTGTACATCAGCCTTTCTAATACTGGCCTTGTAACAATTAATCTCTAGACATTGGTGTGACAAGGGTTGAATAGTCATGCTGAAAACTGTTGCTGCACTTTGACAGTAACAGACATCATCAGCAAAACCATTTTCAAAATGTCCGTGACCATGCTACATGCTATCCAACAAAACTTGTGAATAACGCAATACTCAACTAAATTCATTGCTAGAATTCAT
>CM067375.1:9244576-9383531 GCA_034401795.1 Chaetoderma sp. LZ-2023a
ACGACACGACGATGTTAACAGAGAGCTGCACTGACCGGACAGTTATACGTTTTTGGGATTAGTCATCATATCAGTAATCGCTACAAGAGACCGAGCTGACGAAATTATGTAATCTGCATAACAATTTATAGCCCCATCGTTGATAACGCGGATTACTGGACTGGTACTTGCCCGGTATTTGTTCAGTAGCGGCCCGGAAACCTGCGTCATCAGAGGTGTTTGTGGCGAGGTGGTAGGAGGGATAGAACGCATTGACCAATCTCATTCACATATTCCTGGAACTAATGGAATTTCTAAACAGACCGGAAGATATAAATTTAATGTTGACGTTATTGCGACATTGCAGAGCAAGGGACAGATCCTGGGAAACCTCGTTACCGGTTCTCTTAAGTAATGGAATTTTCATACTCCTTAATTCCGCCATATGCTAATCTGGTTCTAGTGCCTTTTCATTCAGACAATGACTAGCAGAACATAAAACGCCGTTAGGAGAAAAGATAAGATTTGTTAACTTAAAGAACTGATATCTAGTCACCCATGCCTAATATACTGCCATGTCATTTCCTCAAGAAATAACTCAGAACCTCGATTTGACAATCAAGCCTACCCCGAGGAACATTATTAAATAGAGGGATCCGTTCAGTCACTCAAGTAAATAATGTTGCAAGAATTTAGTAAGTAAAGTACGATGTCAATCTTAATGAATCTTGATGTGTCTTACTGGAGTTGCTGGTATTATAATAATAATAATAATAATAATAATAATAATAATAATAATAATAATAATAATAATAATAATAATGATAATAATAATAATTGGTTTTATTTATTTTGTAGTGATCGATCTTCGTTTGGTTTCGATCTCAGGTTTCGATTTGGATACTATCCACAGTCCAACATGTCTAACACAATGAAGGGTACATAATTCACCTTTAAAGAGTTTCCGCCCATCATATGACGACGTCATAATCAACTACGTAAGGCATAGAATGACATCAAAATCAATGACGTCATTATGATATCATGAATGACGTAGATAAGTACGTCACGAACGCATAGTTGAAGACGGGTTATGCGTTGCTGTACGAATTGTATGCCTTTACTATTTAATAAATATTCTGTCGAATATTTTGAAACTAATTTGCGCGGGCGCTGTTGCTGGCCAAATTAGTTGCAAAATATTCAACAGCTTATATGTATAGTTTTCTGGAACTTGATAGTCAGAGCATTCGGAAATCGATCAATCCTAAAATTCATTTCTGCAACATATGCCTATGGATGAGGCCGGTTTTAGCGTTGCCCCGCCCATCTCTAGCTAAACTCCGCCCATGTTTTGCCCGGGCTTGGATCGATCGATCCTTGCACTCTTTGAATCTCAATTTCGAGAAAAAATACACAGGTAAGCTGTTGAATATTTCGAAACTAATTTGACTGGGTGCTGTTGCTGCCTATGGCAGGATCAGTGGCAAGTCAAATTAGTTTCAAAATATTCAACAGAATGTTTATGAAATATGAAAGACATGTAATTCGTACAATGTGACGGACTAATACGTGTTTAAGACGGACAAAATCGCGTCATTCATGACGCAATTAATTATGACGTCAGCTTGCATGTCACTTAGTTGATTATGACTCCATATGATTGACTGAGCAAATGGATTCGTGAATTGTCTGTGTGGTTTATTGGTTTGGTTTTGGTTTAGTATTCACTCTCTAAGGGATTTATTTTTTGTGCCTAAAATTCATTGCATGTTGCTAGCACGAACCAAGCAGAGCAGCTTTCAGTTGCGCCTCGCAACTAGTAAAGGTCGGTCTGTCGATCGGTCCGTCTGTCGTCATGTCTGTCGGTCTGTATGTCAAGTTTTCGATATTTCTTTTCGCATTTGTTTAATTGATAGCACCTAACGTTGTGTCGAAGCTGACATTTCAAACAACCAAATTTAATAACATGGGACAAAATAATAATCCCCGCTCATAATATATAATGATATATTGGTACAGAAGATTAGACAAGTTAATCGAGGAATCTCGTTTTAGCTATTCCCCGCCCATCTCTAGCTAAGCTCCACCCACACTTCGCCCGTGTTGGGATCGATCGATCGCAGAACTCCCTAACTATACGGGTCAGCTGTTGAATATTTTGAAATTAAGTTGACTGGGTGCTGTTGCTACCTATAGCAGCAGCACGCCCCAGTCAAATTAGTTTCAAAATATTCAACATAATGTTTCTTGAATAGTTAAGACGTACAATTCGTACAAGAACGCTTATATATTCCCGCATAAATTAAGCGTTCGTGACGAACTTATCTACGCCATTATGACGTCATCCTTCATGTCACTTAGTTGATTATGACGTAATATGATTGACGGATAAAATGGAAAGGTTAATTACCCACGCCTCGTAATGTGAAGAGAGCATTCCATTCTGGTATGCATGTTTGTGTGCGTGTTCATCCAGAATGGTACCTAAACAATTACTTGATTCAGATCTTATGGTCTTCTCTGGATACGGCATATCCAGTTTTTTGGCGTGATACGGATATAGAAAACCGATTCGAATTTCATCAAATTCTGGATATATGGATATTTCAGAAACTATTTCACCGATTTGACTAAAATCTTAGCACATAATAGCCAAAACCGTCATCTGTGGTAGACGTGTTAAATTTAAATGTCCATTTGGGCAGTAAAAATTGTGATTTTACTGTCAAATCCTTATCATTAAAACATTTTGACCACAAATCTGAAAATTTGTTCTTGCATTTGTTTGGCCGAAAACATATCAAACTAAGATTCCACATCGCTGCCCATTATGCAAAATCTTCGGAAAATCCGGAAAATTCTTAAAATTTGAAAGAAGCACGCAACGTTACAAAAGCATGACGGTGATGGTAAGCAATCTCTTACACCATGGAGCAAGCGCTAGATGCTATTTCTGATTACTGCTAATCTCGCAGAATGAAACTCACACGATCACACGACACAGATGAGGAATCCAGTTTCTCAGTCAATCTTATGACGTCATAATTAACGGCGTGACGTGTATGCTGACGTCATGATAAATTACGTCATGACTGCCTCAATTTAGTCCTTCTTAAACGTTTAATAGTTCGCCAGGTTGTGCGAATTGTACATCTTTACGATTAAATAACCATGCGGGTGAATATTTTGAAACTAATTTGACTGGGTGCTGTTGTTGCCAAATTAGTTTCGAAATATTCAACAGCTTACCAGTATAACTTTCTGGAAATGAAGATTCAGGTAGCACATTTAGTTCCTCTGCTTGTCTTGCCAGCAGTAAATGTATTATACAATCAGCTGATGGACAAGCATAATTTATTGTTCTATCTGACGGATACGACCGTTAACTGTCTGCGGGTCGGTCATCGCCATATTTCACCGGCTACCACCGGGCAGAGGGTATGAATCGAAATTGGTTTTTATGACCTTTACGTGACGATTGTGCTCCGTCTGGCGGAGAGATTTGGAAATCACCCATGCGGGGGTGGATCGTGATAAACTGCCCAATCGCCAGGCACTGTCAAGTGATGCAACCCAGTCAGTTTTTCATTCGCCAAATAGACGACCTGGTTTTTTTTATTCGAGAGTGGGTTATGTAACCCGAACATGCATCGCCGAATGAGTATAATGATGCAACCCAATTAGATTTAGTCCAGTCACTTCAACCGTTAAGGTGAATACGATTCTGGTATTCGATTGTCTTAACCTACCGTTCTTTCAACAGCGCCTCAAAGCGCTCAAAATACTACTTGATATATAAATTAAACATTCTGATGGTCAATATTTTTCAGGATATGTTAATTTTAGAAGACTATGTTTGTAAATTTACCACTGAATTTTTTCGACCGGTTCACGGGTAATGGTAAAGAAAGTAAGGGTTTTTTACTTAGCCAGTGTCTATCTGCAGGCCAAAAGAAGAGTATTTCTGAAGATTTACCACTGAATCATTTTAGTGGTAAATATTAAAGAATACCCTTCTCTAGGCCTTTCAAATAGCCATGTCTGAAGACCACTGCAACGTTGATTTTTTGGTCAGTTTGATCATTAAAGGGTTAAGTTGACACAAGACGGGTTAAAATAGTGAATTGTTTTTTGAGACAAACAGTATAGAAACAGATATCCGTAAAGCCGCGTAGTAAAATCTCTCTAGAATAGCCATCTCCTGTGTAGTCATTAAATGCTCACCAGAGCCAGATGGTCACGTAAAATAACAATTAATGGATGATTCCAGTCTTTCAGTCAATCATATGACGTCATTATCAACTACGTGACGTGTAGGACGAAGTCATTATCAATTACCTCATGAATAACTTAGCTGAGTTAGTCACGAAGGCTAAATTGACAACGGACTATGCGTTATTCAACATACGAATTGTATTTTCCTTACTGTTTAATAAACATACCATAGGCAGCAACAGCACCCAGTCAAATTGGTTTCAAAATATTCAGCAGCTTACCTGTATAATTTTTTTGGAAATTGAGATTCAGAGAGTGCAAGTATTGATTGATTCCAACACGGCCGAAGCGTGGCATGGGCTTAGCTAGAGATGGGTGGGGCACAGATAAAACTGGATTCCTCCATTGGCCATGATCTGTTTATCTTTTGGGGACACAATATAGTGGCTCTTTAAAACGGGTGATCTTACGACCACTCGTCTTAAAGAACAGCCATATAACGACCCCAAAATCATCCGTTCGCCAATCAATACGTTTAAGAGAATGGGTGTTAAGACTGGAATTACCGATTGTGTGATTCCAGAAATGACTCTAGAAGAAATTTCTTCCAAAAACATAATCAACAGGAATTTAGGAAGAGCCCCCCCCCACCCCCAAATGTCATCTTTTCAAACTCCCCAGAACGATGGTCGCCATTTAAAATGTTGTGGACAAGACATAGCAAAAGGATTTGATGATGACGTCTTCTCCAATTCACATTAAAATGTTTACTGTGCCTAGTTAATGTTAACGTTTGCCCGCAAATTTGAAACCATTTTATTTATTCTCTGTGCGATTATCAATTCTACCCTTAAATATGGGGAAACACCTAACGTCAATATAAAAAAGATGTTAGCGACAAAAATCAAGCAGAGATGTGTAAGATGAGAAACAGTCTTGACCAGAACATATCTGACGTCTTATTCAAAGTGCATATAGGCGAATATTCACAGCAGAATGGGTGAAAATAAATTGGTTAAAATTATATACTTTTAGAGGCTTAACGATGTAACGAAACGAAACAAATCTTAGCATATGATGATTTCATATAAATTTAAATAATTTTTAAGTTGTCAAATTGAATTAGAGGCACGAGTCCCTAATTCAAATTCACAGCTAAACCTACGAAATTTATTTATTTCATTTCATTTATATTGAACGAAATCTTCATGTGTTAAGATTTATTGCGTTTCATTACATCTAAGCACAGAATTTAAGTCTCTAAAAGCATATAATTTCAACAATTTTATTTTCAAGCATTTTGATGTGAATGTGGGCGTTTTGTTAAGATACCAAAGTCTAAATGTATTTCCATTCTGGCAAATCAGGGATAAAAGTAGATAGAATCTTCCAGCTGATATGAGACAACGGACCTTTCCAGTTTTAGCTATGCTCCGACCATTTCTAGCTAAGCTCCCCCCCCCCCCACACACACACCTCGCTTGTTTTGGGATCACTGCACTCTCTAAATCTCAATTTTCAGACAGCTATAAGGTTATCTGTTGAATATTTTGAAACTAATTTGACTGGGTGCTGTTGCTTCCAAGGGAACAAAAGCGGCCAGTCAAATTAGTCTTAAAATATTCAACAGCATGTTTATTAAATAGTAAAACCATGTAATTCTTACAACAACGCTTAGTCCGTCTCCAATTATTCGTCCGTGACGTCCTTATCTACGCCATTTATGCCGTCATTGATTATGACATCATCATACACGTCACGTAGTTTATTATGACGTCATATGATGGATGGATAAACTGGAAATGTTCATTGCATTACATGCATGCCATAAGCCTACAACTACATACAAGCTCTACACACAGCATTTGTCAAGCTTCCATGCCAAAACGTACTGTGCAATGATAAATGGCTTCTTCTGCGAGAAAAATGTAATGCCATTCTAATTTCTAGGAAAGTTGTGACATTCGTCGTTTTTATCCACTATACCACACCAAAATCTGATTCCAAAATTTAGTTCCATTTTATCTGATAACTGAAGCTTATTTTGGAATCAGTAATGCTGTACGCTGTTTCTGTCTATGCCACCCAGCATGACCTTACAGCAAAATTGTTTAGAAAATGTGCACCGGACATGTTTCTAATGACTCTGTAATAATTAACATTTTGACATCAGTGGAATAAGTGTTAGACCACAGTACATATGACACCGCAGCCAACGGATGAAGCCATGCATTGTGGAATATGCCATGCGTATCTAACGTGCTCCGTATAATATGTAGTTTCTCACGAAATTCTGGTTAACTTTCCTCGAAATGAACATATATGTTTAAATAGAATCATGTTTCCCGGGCACCACCCCCACCGCTGCCACTGCTACTGCCGCCACCACCAGCATCAGCAGCAGTAGAAGAAGCAGCGGCGGCGGCGAGAGCAGCAGCAGCAGCAACAACAGAACCACCACCACCACCACCACCACCACCACCACCACCACCACCACCACCACCACCACCACCACCTCCACCTCCACCTCCACCATCACCAGCAGCAGTAGCACCACCACCAGCACCACCACCACCACCAGCACCACCACCACCACCACTACCACCACCACTACCACTACCACCACTACCACCACCACCACCACCACCACCACCACCACCACCACCACCACCACCACCATCCTTCCTTCATTCTTTCCTTCTTTCCTCCCTCCATTCCTTCTCCCCCCTCCCCTCCCTCCCTCCCTTCCTCCCTCCCTCCATTCTTCCTTCCTTCCTTCCTCCATTCTTCCTTCATTCTCTCCCTCCCTCCCTCCACCCCTCCCTCCCTTCCTCCCTCCCTCCATTCTTCCTTCCTTCCTCCATTCTTCCTTCATTCTCTCACTCCCTCCCTCCATCCCTCCCTCCCTCCCTCCCTCCCTTCCTCCCTCCCTCCCTCATTCCTCGATCCTCACCCCTCCGTTCCACCCTCACTCCCCCCCGCCATCCCTCCCTCCCTCCCTCCTTCCTTCCTTCATTCGCCCCTTCTTCCTTCCTTCCTTCATCCATCCGTTCTTCCTTCATCCGTCCTTTCTTCCTTCCTTAATTCATCCATCCTTTCTTCCTTTATCTTTCTTCTGTCACTCCTTCCTTCATTAACTGGATGGATTGATGGATGGATTGATGGATGGATTGATGGATGGATTGATGGTTGGATTGATGGGTGGTTGGCTGGATGAACGGATGGATGGGTGGATGGATGGATGGATGGGTGGGTGGGTGGGTGGGTGGATGGATGGATGGAGGGAACTCGAAATTCATATTGCTCATTAAATCTTTCAAATACACTTGACTCCTATTAGTCTAAATGTTATAGACAATTATCTAATTGTTGGAAATTAAAAAATGTTCTTTCCTAAATTCGACTTCAAAAAACTTGGAAACAAAGTCCAACAACACCTTTTGAAATATAGTTCACTGTTCAAATGATCAATGACCGTTGTGTGATCCCTTTGATCAATCAACAGACTGATACTAGAACCTCGTTCAGAAAGGGACACCTTCTGAACAAACAGAATCGATCTCACTGGGTTAATATGCATGGCTTGATCTCTTTGATCAACCGCCACTCATTCATGAGAGTATTACTGGAAGCCCACTCAGAAACCTTAGAACTCAATCAACGTCAATGGATTTAGACAATCGTTTTTTAAACATCTGTGGCAGTCCAAATCTTTAATGTGAATAGAATTTAAAATTTTCAAAGTACAATTGAACACTAATCTAAGGCCATCAATTCTAATAAATAGACAGATTTTTGGTAGACAGGCAGATTTGTTCTGTGGCCTGAAGCTGACAAACCTTGTCGAAACCGGTCGCCCACTTCACGACGGTGCATAGGATTATTGGTAATATACACAATTATCCTTTGATAGTTTATATGAATTATTTAAATATTAACATGCTTAATCATAACCTTCTTTTTTCAGCGATAGATTTTTGATGCGCTTGTAGATTTTGTTAGGCTTGTAATTCGATAGACTTCCCTTGGTTCACGATTCCATTAGGTCCCCTCAATTTTTTGGTATTCTTGTAGATTTTAGTGGCAGAAACATTGAATTATCTAACTAGTAACATTATGGCTGGAGTTAGCAAGAGTAGAAGACGGGATGACAGGAGGTCTAACGACAGTCGCCCGCCATCTTCCCAGGCTGCATTAACCAAGTGTTACTACATGATTATACAATGTTTTCACCACCTTGGCATCTTGAATGCTCATGTACGTAGGGGCAGTTTGCCTCCTGGATTGAGCTGGAAAGTGTCAGAGTTAGAGAGACAGAATTTCTTCTGTAAACCAGCGATGCCAAACGCCGAGGTCCGTAAGGACATCTTAGCAGCAAATTTGAAATGGGCCATATCTTTACTCCAGGTTAACATTAGTCACTATAATTTCCAGCTTGGTCGTCTTATGTCCCTCCTCATCGAAGCTCAGTCCAAACCAAATTTAGAATTAGGTAGAGCGAAGACCACAGCAATAAATTGGGCCCGAAATAACTATGGCAGGAAGTTTCATTCTTCATCAATTGATCAGTTTTATGATTTCATCAGACCTTTTGATCCACATTTTAGAACCTGCCATAGTACAACACCCCCTGTAGGGTCACCTGTGACCTTACCAGGAACATCAACTGCAGGGCCCTCTGTGGCCCTACCAGGCACACCGACTGCAAGGTCAGCCTTGACCGTACCAGTCATCCCACAATCAAATCGGAAACGGAATAGGTCACCCACTGAGAGTCCCCCAGTAGTTAAGCGGGTGAATAACCAGAGCTCACCAGTGTTCCCCCTGCAGTCTCCTGTGGTGGATCCGCTCCTGATTCCACTGCCAGCATGGTCACCGTCAGTGTCCGCTCATGTGGATCCTAGTCAGATCCCTCTTCCGGTCTCGCCACTGTCCCCAGTCGAGTTTCCTCCCCTTCCACAGAGAGCAGCTACTGAGCGACCTGGTCAAAAGACCAGATCGTCGACGCCGAGGTCCAAGCCACCACAACCTAAATTTACGCCCACACCTAAGCCCAAACCTACGCCTAGGGATACACCCAAAGAGCATAGGTCTTTCTACAAGTTTCGGTTCGTGGTGGATAATAAGAATGAATGGCGCCTTCCTACTCTGAACAAGAAGATTCTGCTGATTGGGTCTTCAAATTTAGCTCGTATCAATCAGACACCTCATCCAGATATGCAGGTAGCAATCTATCCAGGTGCTAAGATAAACCACATTAGGAATATGGTTAGAAAACACAATGAGGTCTTCCAACCTCAGCGTATCATCCTTAACATCGGAATTAATGATAAGGACGAACTTCAGCATGACACCTCCCAGAGAATTGAGAATCTGTTTAGTACCATGCGTTCAAAATTTCCAAAGGCTAAAGTTCACTTTGCCAAACTAAATTATTCGAAGCACCTGACTACAACCCAGAAACGAAACATACAATTCGTTAACAGCCGTGTAGAGGCCTTAAGGTCCAAGGTCCCTATCCTGCCCAGCCTCCCCGTGTCTGAATTTCAGGTGGTTGAGGACAACATCCACTGGACTGAGTGTACTGCAAATAGGATGTATAATAGTTGGTTATCACACCTTAATTTAAACTAACTACGGGTCAGGGTACTAACCACCCAGAAATTGGCCTAGGTGGTAATATCATTAACCTAACTGGTTCTACATTGTCTGAAGCAGAAAGATCGTTGCTAAATCTTGGTCTAACATATGTACCAACACCACGGCCCAAAGTCGACATAGATGCTCTTTTAGATAATGGCTTATGGGAAATTGAAGAATTTTCTCACCGTGTAAAATTAGCAGACTTTTTTTCGAAATTCCAAGAAAAACAACTTTCTACCTTTTGTTGAAAAAACTGGCTGGGCACCTAACTCGAAGTTGGTTGACCCTGCGATCCTTGATAGTATAAAAGCTATCAAGGAGCGTGTTGAAAATTTAGAATTTCCTAAAAATCATCAAAATTTGTCATATCAAGAACGTTTAGCCTTAACAGGTTTGCGTAAAAACAATGACATCGTTATAAAGCCTGCTGACAAGGGATCTGCTACTGTATTAATGCGTAAGGATAATTATATTCGTGAAGCACATCGGCAACTCAGTAATCTGAAACACTACCGCAAATTAGACGAACCACTCTGGCAAAATAATTGTGATAAATTTAATGGAATCCTTCAAGAAATGGCTGACAAAAAGGCCATAACGAAAAAGCAGTTTAAATACCTTACTGCTAAACGAGATTCAAATCCACGTACGTTTTACCTTTTGCCAAAAATTCATAAACCTATTGAGTCATGGTCCGACCCTATGATACCACCGGGTCGACCTATTATCTCTGATTGCGGCTCTGAATCTTATCGAATTAGTGAAATTATTGATTACCACCTACAACCAATTGCGAATAGACATTTCAGCTTTTTGAACAACACTGTTCTCCAACAGGAGAACAAAACTCCTATCCGAGGTCTCCAAAATTTCTGTTCCTCCAAACTCACTCTTGATAACCCTCGACATCGATGCTATGTACACAAACATTGACATCGAAAGGGGTTTGTCTTCTGTTCGCAGAGCATTTGATAAATATCCTGATAACAATAGGCCCACTAGCGAAATATTAGCTCTCCTGGAGCTGAGTTTAAAGGGCAATGATTTCGAATTCGCTGGCGAAATCTACCAACAAATCTGTGGATGCGCTATGGGTAAACGTTTTAGTCCTAGTTTTGCCAACATCTATGTAGCTGAGTGGGAAGAAGATGCGCTTAACAAATGTCCTAAGCAGCCCTTATTTTACCGCCGTTACCTCGATGATATTTTTATGATCTGGAATCATTCGAGGGAAGAGTTTGATGAATTTTTCACTATTTTGAACAATCACGATCCTAACATCAAACTTAAAGCCAACATTGACCAGTCGTCCGTAGACTTTTTGGACGTTACTCTCTACAAAGGTGTAAATTATAACACGAGTGGGCTTCTTGATTACAAAGTATTCTTTAAGCCCACCGATTCCCATCAACTACTGCATAAGAAATCTTTCCATCCACCTCATACTTTTAAAGGTATTATCAAATCACAGATTATCCGGTTTCACCGAAATTCTAGTGATAGAAAGAATTTTGAATCTGCGTGTTCCACCTTATTTAAAGCCCTCAAACCGAGGGGATATTCAACACGATTTTTGCGCAAAATAAAATCCGAAACTTTACATGATTTGGAAACTATTACTGATAAGGCTGCCGATCAAAAGCCTACCAAAATTCGTCACAATCGTCCGATTATAGGCGTAGGACAATCTCAGAAATGTGGAAAGAAGAGGTGTAAATTAGACCTCTATCTACCTAATCAGACAACATTTGTCAGTTATCAGAACAAAAGCAAATTCCAACTTCAGTCTAATTTAGATTGCGATTCTAAAAATGTTATCTATTTAATATCTTGCAAATTATGCCAAAAGCAGTATGTCGGTGAAACAAAATGCCCTTTCAGATGGCGAGCAACTAGACACCTTTGCGATATTAGACACGACGAGGACACCAACGTAGCTCAACATTTCAATCTTCCTGGTCATTCTGTCGATAGACACTTTGAAATTATGCCTATTGAGCAACTGCCTCTTTCTGCTACGGCCGAAGAAACTGATAAACAAAGAAAACTTCGAGAATCATTTTGGATTAAGCAACTGAAAACAAAATGGCCGAGTGGCATAAACGTGGACCCTGGTCTTGCTGATCAACGTGAAATTATTCCATTCAGTTTAACATACAATCGAAAAAATGTTGAAATTTCTGAAATTTTGAAAGATGAATATCATAAATTGCAGGATAAAATGAAAAAACCTCTCAATTTGCGTCCAGTGATAGCCTTTAAGAAAAACTCCAATCTACGTGACATCTTGGTTAATTCGAAATTAACTCTTCAAAAACCTTCAGAATGAATGATATATATTATTCATATTTTATAGGCCATACCGCCTCTATCAAACAAACATAACAAATCTCAGACAATAAAATAAATAAAAAATATCTCCCAACCTTGGGAGATCCTGAGCCAGTGCGTTTAATCATATAACCACCTACTAGCGAGTGCCAGTTCTATTGTTTTATTGTCTTCCTAACACACTAATTATTGCACCATACCGTCGTGGCAAATCTGTCTGGCATACCATCATTCCATCAATTTAGTCTGTCTTCTTAATAATAGTTTTGATTCGTTCATCATCTCCTTCCTTCCATCCTCCCTCCATCCATCCTCCCTCCCTCCCCCATCCCTCCCCCATCCCTCCTTCCCTCCCGCCATTCCGTCCGTCCATCCATCCGTCCTCCCTCCCTCCCTCCCTCCCTCCCTCCCTCCCTCCCTTCCTTCCTTCCTTCCTTCCTTCCTTCCTTCCTTCCTTCCTTCCTTCCTTCCTTCCTTCCTTCCTTCCTTCCTTCCTTCCTTCCTTCCTTCCTTCCTTCCTTCCTTCCTTCCTTCCTTCCTTCCTTCCTTCCTTCCTTCCTTCCTTCCTTCCTTCCTTCCTTCCTTCCTTCCTTCAATCCTTCCTTCCTTCCTTCAATCCTTCCTTCCTTCCTTCTTTCCTTCCTTCCTTCCTGCCTTCCTTCCTTCCTTCCTTCCTTCCTCCCTCCCTCCCTTCCTCCCTCCCTCCCTCCCTCCCTCCCTCCCTCCCTCATTCAAACACGTCCGTCAATACATCCGTCCCTCCTTCCTTCTTTCCTTCCTCGCCCTCTTCCTCCCTCCCTCCCGCCCTCCGTTCCCCCCTCCCTCCCGCCCTCCCTCCATTTCTCCTTCCATCCCTCCCGCCCTCCTTTCTTCCTTCCTTCCTTCCTCCCTACCCCCCTCCCTCCCTCCCTCATTCCCGCCCTTCCGTTCTTCCTTCATTCTTTCCTCCCTCCCTTCCTTCCTTTCCCCCCTCCCTCCCTTCCACCCTCCCTCCCTCCATTCTTCCTTCCTTCCTTCATCCATTCTTCCTTCATTCCTTCCTTACCTCCCTCCCTCCCTCCCTCCCTCCCTTCCTCCGTCCCTCATTCCTCGATCCCCACCCCCTCCGTCCCACCATCACTCCCTCCAGCCATCCCTCCATTCTTCCTTCCCTCCTCCCTCCCTACCTCCATTCTTCCTTCATTCTTTCCTTCTTTCCTCCCTCCATTCCTTCTCCCCCCTCCCCTCCCTCCCTCCCTTCCTCCCTCCCTCCATTCTTCCTTCCTTCCTTCCTCCATTCTTCCTTCATTCTCTCCCTCCCTCCCTCCACCCCTCCCTCCCGTCCTCCCTCCCTCCATTCTTCCTTCCTTCCTCCATTCTTCCTTCATTCTCTCACTCCCTCCCTCCATCCCTCCCTCCCTCCCTCCCTCCCTTCCTCCCTCCCTCCCTCATTCCTCGATCCTCACCCCTCCGTTCCACCCTCACTCCCCCCCCCCCGCCATCCCTCCCTCCCTCCCTCCCTCCTTCCTTCCTTCATTCGCCCCTTCTTCCTTCCTTCCTTCATCCATCCGTTCTTCCTTCATCCGTCCTTTCTTCCTTCCTTAATTCATCCATCCTTTCTTCCTTTATCTTTCTTCTGTCACTCCTTCCTTCATTAACTGGATGGATTGATGGATGGATTGATGGATGGATTGATGGATGGATTGATGGTTGGATTGATGGGTGGTTGGCTGGATGAACGGATGGATGGGTGGATGGATGGATGGGTGGGTGGGTGGGTGGGTGGATGGATGGATGGAGGGAGGGAGAGAATGAAGGAAGAATGGAGGAAGGAAGGAAGGAAGAATGGAGGGAGGGAGGAAGGGAGGGAGGGAGGGGAGGGGGGAGAAGGAATGGAGGGAGGAAAGAAGGAAAGAATGGGTGGGTGGGTGGATGGATGGATGGAGGGAACTCGAAATTCATATTGCTCATTAAATCTTTCAAATACACTTGACTCCTATTAGTCTAAATGTTATAGACAATTATCTAATTGTTGGAAATTAAAAAATGTTCTTTCCTAAATTCGACTTCAAAAAACTTGGAAACAAAGTCCAACAACACCTTTTGAAATATAGTTCACTGTTCAAATGATCAATGACCGTTGTGTGATCCCTTTGATCAATCAACAGACTGATACTAGAACCTCGTTCAGAAAGGGACACCTTCTGAACAAACAGAATCGATCTCACTGGGTTAATATGCATGGCTTGATCTCTTTGATCAACCGCCACTCATTCATGAGAGTATTACTGGAAGCCCACTCAGAAACCTTAGAACTCAATCAACGTCAATGGATTTAGACAATCGTTTTTTAAACATCTGTGGCAGTCCAAATCTTTAATGTGAATAGAATTTAAAATTTTCAAAGTACAATTGAACACTAATCTAAGGCCATCAATTCTAATAAATAGACAGATTTTTGGTAGACAGGCAGATTTGTTCTGTGGCCTGAAGCTGACAAACCTTGTCGAAACCGGTCGCCCACTTCACGACGGTGCATAGGATTATTGGTAATATACACAATTATCCTTTGATAGTTTATATGAATTATTTAAATATTAACATGCTTAATCATAACCTTCTTTTTTCAGCGATAGATTTTTGATGCGCTTGTAGATTTTGTTAGGCTTGTAATTCGATAGACTTCCCTTGGTTCACGATTCCATTAGGTCCCCTCAATTTTTTGGTATTCTTGTAGATTTTAGTGGCAGAAACATTGAATTATCTAACTAGTAACATTATGGCTGGAGTTAGCAAGAGTAGAAGACGGGATGACAGGAGGTCTAACGACAGTCGCCCGCCATCTTCCCAGGCTGCATTAACCAAGTGTTACTACATGATTATACAATGTTTTCACCACCTTGGCATCTTGAATGCTCATGTACGTAGGGGCAGTTTGCCTCCTGGATTGAGCTGGAAAGTGTCAGAGTTAGAGAGACAGAATTTCTTCTGTAAACCAGCGATGCCAAACGCCGAGGTCCGTAAGGACATCTTAGCAGCAAATTTGAAATGGGCCATATCTTTACTCCAGGTTAACATTAGTCACTATAATTTCCAGCTTGGTCGTCTTATGTCCCTCCTCATCGAAGCTCAGTCCAAACCAAATTTAGAATTAGGTAGAGCGAAGACCACAGCAATAAATTGGGCCCGAAATAACTATGGCAGGAAGTTTCATTCTTCATCAATTGATCAGTTTTATGATTTCATCAGACCTTTTGATCCACATTTTAGAACCTGCCATAGTACAACACCCCCTGTAGGGTCACCTGTGACCTTACCAGGAACATCAACTGCAGGGCCCTCTGTGGCCCTACCAGGCACACCGACTGCAAGGTCAGCCTTGACCGTACCAGTCATCCCACAATCAAATCGGAAACGGAATAGGTCACCCACTGAGAGTCCCCCAGTAGTTAAGCGGGTGAATAACCAGAGCTCACCAGTGTTCCCCCTGCAGTCTCCTGTGGTGGATCCGCTCCTGATTCCACTGCCAGCATGGTCACCGTCAGTGTCCGCTCATGTGGATCCTAGTCAGATCCCTCTTCCGGTCTCGCCACTGTCCCCAGTCGAGTTTCCTCCCCTTCCACAGAGAGCAGCTACTGAGCGACCTGGTCAAAAGACCAGATCGTCGACGCCGAGGTCCAAGCCACCACAACCTAAATTTACGCCCACACCTAAGCCCAAACCTACGCATAGGGATACACCCAAAGAGCATAGGTCTTTCTACAAGTTTCGGTTCGTGGTGGATAATAAGAATGAATGGCGCCTTCCTACTCTGAACAAGAAGATTCTGCTGATTGGGTCTTCAAATTTAGCTCGTATCAATCAGACACCTCATCCAGATATGCAGGTAGCAATCTATCCAGGTGCTAAGATAAACCACATTAGGAATATGGTTAGAAAACACAATGAGGTCTTCCAACCTCAGCGTATCATCCTTAACATCGGAATTAATGATAAGGACGAACTTCAGCATGACACCTCCCAGAGAATTGAGAATCTGTTTAGTACCATGCGTTCAAAATTTCCAAAGGCTAAAGTTCACTTTGCCAAACTAAATTATTCGAAGCACCTGACTACAACCCAGAAACGAAACATACAATTCGTTAACAGCCGTGTAGAGGCCTTAAGGTCCAAGGTCCCTATCCTGCCCAGCCTCCCCGTGTCTGAATTTCAGGTGGTTGAGGACAACATCCACTGGACTGAGTGTACTGCAAATAGGATGTATAATAGTTGGTTATCACACCTTAATTTAAACTAACTACGGGTCAGGGTACTAACCACCCAGAAATTGGCCTAGGTGGTAATATCATTAACCTAACTGGTTCTACATTGTCTGAAGCAGAAAGATCGTTGCTAAATCTTGGTCTAACATATGTACCAACACCACGGCCCAAAGTCGACATAGATGCTCTTTTAGATAATGGCTTATGGGAAATTGAAGAATTTTCTCACCGTGTAAAATTAGCAGAATTTTTTCGAAATTCCAAGAAAAACAACTTTCTACCTTTTGTTGAAAAAACTGGCTGGGCACCTAACTCGAAGTTGGTTGACCCTGCGATCCTTGATAGTATAAAAGCTATCAAGGAGCGTGTTGAAAATTTAGAATTTCCTAAAAATCATCAAAATTTGTCATATCAAGAACGTTTAGCCTTAACAGGTTTGCGTAAAAACAATGACATCGTTATAAAGCCTGCTGACAAGGGATCTGCTACTGTAATAATGCGTAAGGATAATTATAATCGTGAAGCGCATCGGCAACTCGGTAATCTGAAACACTATCGCAAATTAGACGAACCACTCTGGCAAAATAATTGTGATAAATTTAATGGAATCCTTCAAGAAATTGCTGACAACAAGGCCATAACGAAAAAGCAGTTTAAATACCTTACTGCTAAACGTACGTTTTACCTTTGCCAAAAATTCATAAACCTATTGAGTCATGGTCCGACCCTATTATACCACCGGGTCGACCTATTATCTCTGATTGCGGCTCTGAATCTTGTCGAATTAGTGAAATTATTGATTACCACCTGCAACCAATTGCGAATAGCATTTCAGCTTTTTTGAACAACACTGAGGATTTCCTATCCGAGGTCTCCAAAATTTCTGTTCCTCCAAACTCACTCTTGATAACCCTCGACATCGATGCTATGTACACAAACATTGACATCGAAAGAGGTTTGACTTCTGTTCGCAGAGCATTTGATAAATATCCTGATAACAATAGGCCCACTAGCGAAATATTAGCTCTCCTGGAGCTGAGTTTAAAGGGCAATGATTTCGAATTCGCTGGCGAAATCTACCAACAAATCTGTGGATGCGCTATGGGTAAACGTTTTAGTCCTAGTTTTGCCAACATCTATGTAGCTGAGTGGGAAGAAGATGCGCTTAACAAATGTCCTAAGCAGCCCTTATTTTACCGCCGGTACCTCGATGATATTTTTATGATCTGGAATCATTCGAGGGAAGAGGTTGATGAATTTTTCACTATTTTGAACAATCACGATCCTAACATCAAACTTAAAGCCAACATCGACCAGTCGTTCGTAGACTTTTTGGACGTTACTCGCTACAAAGGTGTAAATTATAACACGAGTGGGTTTCTTGATTACAAAGTAATCTTTAAGCCCAACGTTTCCCATCAACCACTGCATAAGAAATCTGTCCATCCACCTCATACTTTTAAAGGTATTGTCAAATCACAGATTATCCGATTTCACCGAAATTCTAGTGATAGAAAGAATTTTGAATCTGCGTGTTCCACCTTATTTAAAGCCCTCAAACACGATTTTTGCGCAAAATAAAATCCGAAACTTTACATGATTTGGAAACTATTACTGATAAGGCTGCCGATCAAAAGCCTACCAAAATTCGTCACAATCGTCCGATTATAGGCGTAGGACAATCTCAGAAATGTGGAAAGAAGAGGTGTAAATTGGACCTCTATCTACCCAATCAGAAAACATTTGTCAGTTATCAGAACAAAAGCAAATTCCAACTTCAGTCTAATTTAGATTGCGATTCTAAAAATGTTATCTATTTAATATCTTGCAAATTATGCCAAAAGCAGTATGTCGGTGAAACAAAATGTCCTTTAAGATGGCGAGCAACTAGACACCTTTGCGATATTAGACACGACGAGGACACCAACGTAGCTCAACATTTCAATCTTCCTGGTCATTCTGTCGAAAGACACTTTGAAATTATGGCTATTGAGCATATCGTGCCTCTTTCTGCTACGGCCGAAGAAACTGATAAACAAAGAAAACTTCGAGAATCATTTTGGATTAAGCAACTGAGAACAAAATGGCCGAGAGGCATAAACGTGAACCCTGGTCTTGCTGATCAACGTGAAATTATTCCATTCAGTTTAACATACAATCGAAAAAATGTTGAAATTTCTGAAACTTTGAAAGATGAATATCATAAATTGCAGGATAAAATGAAAGACCCTCTCAATTTGCGTCCAGTGATAGCCTTTAAGAAAAACTCCAATCTACGTGACATCTTGGTTAATTCGAAATTAACTCTTCAAAAACCTTCAGAATGAATGATATATATTATTCATATTTTATAGGCCATACCGCCTCTATCAAACAAACATAACAAATCTCAGACAATAAAATAAATAAAAAATATCTCCCAACCTTGGGAGATCCTGAGCCAGTGCGTTTAATCATATAACCACCACCACCACCACCACCATCACCACCACCAGCACCACCACCAGCACCACCAGCACCACCAGCACTACCAGCACCAGCACCACCACCACCACCACCACCACCACCACCACCACCACCACCACCACCACCACCACCACCACCACCACCACCACCACCACCGAACCCGCCATCGCCAGGGCCCCAACAACCAACCCCAACACGGCCGACATTGACATCATCATCATCATCATCATAATCATCATCAGCATTTTGGCGTTATGTTATTACAGTTGTAGTAATCATCATTGCAAGAGGGCATTATCCGACTCATCATTATTATTACAAACATCATCATTGTTATCTTCCTCATCGTCATCATTATCGTCATCATCGTTATCTTCGCGGGACAATGTTAGTTACTGCATACATCAGCACTATCATATCCGACTCGTTAATATTTTGTTTAGCCAACGTCCTCTACAAATCGGATGCGTCGTAAAAATTTTAATTTAATGACGCAATTTTCACGTTCATCGCTACACCAACGAGCCTCTAGGGAGAACGAGTGATTGGAAATGTATTGTATAGCGCAATTCCTATGCAGATGTTGTGCAATCCGACCATCGGGAACTGCCCTCCTCTGTAATTTATTATCCTCCCATGAGGCACTTTTACAAGTCATCACTGAGAGTGGATTTCAGTAACCCTTTAATTCTCAAACTTGTTCAGGAAAATTTCCATTTCCTCATAGAAAATGTCAATTTGCAGACCAAGAGAACATTATACTTGAAGATTTACCACTGAAATGACTGGTTCGGGTTATTGAGCCAGTAATTCCAGTCGTAAATCCTCAAGAATAGATGTTAATCTCTTATCCTGCAAATAGACATTTCTCAAGACCACTGCACGACTCATATGACGTCATAATTAACTACGTGACGTGTGGAATGACATCATAATCAATAACGTAATTATGACGTCATGAATGGCGTAGATAGGTACGTCACGAACGCATAATTGACTATGCGTTGTTGTACGAATTGTATGTCTTTACTAGCCCCTATTTAATAAATATTCTATTGAATATTTTGAAACTAATTTAACTGGGCGCTGTTGCTGCCTATGACAGCAACAGTACCCAGTTAAATTAGTTTCAAAATATTCAACAGCTTATCTGTATAGTTTTCTGGAAATTGATAGTCAGGGAGTGGGCGGTGCTTACCTAGACGTGGGCGGGGCTTAGCAAAATCTGGAATGGTCATTGGCCTTTTCTCTTACAAACTGATTTTAACTTCAAGATAAATACTAAAGTCGAAGGACACTATAGACTCCTTGACCAATCCTTGGGGAACTTGTTTTAAACATCTGTTTCATGTCTCTAAGGGACACGGAAACGAACGAGCCGTGATTTTGAGCCCGACCAAATACACAAAAAATCATTTGCAATTTAATAAATATACTGGTGAGCTACTTACTGTCAACACCTTCAAGTCAAATTAGTTCCAAAATATTCAACAGCGTACCTGTATCATTATATTGGAATTCAAATTCTAGTCTATCAGTGGTGAAAGAGTCAAATATTTGTGCAAAAACACCCGGATGTGGACGTTATCTTTATTAACCACAATAACTATCTAGTTTTTATTTGCCATACAATGTGTAATTACCAAATAAATCACGTCGTGTTGCATATCGGCTAGAAAATACATTATCAAGGAAACGTTATTACGTGATACTTAAGCTAAGGCCAATCTGCGTAAATCAGAATCATACAAACTTAATCATCATCTTAAAGCAACGGACCTTTCCACTGTATCACTCCATCATATGACGTCATAATCAACTACGTGACGTGTAGAATGACATCATAATGAATGACGTCATTATGACGTCATGAATGACGTAGATAAGTACGTCACGAACGCATATTTGAAGAGAGACTATGCGTTGTTGTACGAATTGTATGTCTTTGCTTTAATACGTATTCTGCTGAATATTTTGAAACTAATTTGACTGGGCGCTGGTGCTGCTATAGGCAGCAACAGCACCCAGTCAAATTAGTTACAAAATATCCAACAGCTTACCTGCACAGTTTTCAGGAAATTGATAGTGCGTTCTGGGATCGATCAATCCCAACACGTCGAAGTGTGGGTGGAGCTTAGGTAGAGGTGGGCGGGGCATAGCTAAAGCTGGAAAGGCCCATTGTGTCGAAGACTATATCAGAGGAACAGCGCGCTTATGCAAATACATTGTCAGAAATGTATATGTATGATTACTGTATTCTGCGGCTGTATTATTGGAACCACACTACACCTGCAATATATTATTAACTCCTTCTTCGAGTTTGGCCAGTTGAGTCTTCGGCTAACATAGTGCGGGAACCATATGCCAAAAAAGTGGCTTATTGAAGGCTTTGGTTCACACATCTACGTGTATACCTGAAACCATTACAGTTGCTTAAAGTGGACCTTATGGGACTAGGAATCAGCGGTTGTCACTTTGTATAGGTGTGCTCTAACGAAATATGTGAAATTTTACTAATTATTACAGATGTACTCTTTGAAGCATTCTCGATAGAACAGAAAATAGAATAATGACACTAATAATGATGAAAAAAATAGTGCCTTTGGTGTCAAAATATCCATACTTACAGAGTTACAGTTGCAATTTTGCGCATAACATAATATCAATAAACTAGTCTCTCACATCGCAAGAATCTAAGATATATAGAAAATAGTCATGAATTTTATTTTCGATTTGTTTTCTATATCTTGTGCGTGCGTGCGTGCGTGCGTGCGTGCGTGCGTGCGTGCGTGCGTGCGTGCGTGCGTGCGTGCGTGCGTGCGTGCGTGCGTGCGTGCGTGCGTGCGTGCGTGCGTGCGTGTGTACGTACCAATATATGTCTTGAAAATTGGTGGCTAATATAGCAAAATCCGACCCAAGCAATTCTCCATACAATAACACCAAGTGTTAGATATTATTTAGCGTCATACACTTATCGAAATATATAATTATGAGCCACTCACTTTATTTTTTGTGACACCGTAATTAGGAAAACACCTTTGTAATAAGTACATAAGCAATCAGTGTTCAAATTCCTAACCAACTGATCAGAAATAGACGCGTTACAAACCTTCTATTTAGATGTGATGAAGTATGTTAGATTTCACAAAACTAAGTATATTTGCTCTACGAGTATATATAAAAAATACTGCCAGCTGTGCTACAGATTGGAGGATTCCAGTTTCTCCATTAACCATATGACGTCATAACCAACTACGTGACGTGCAGGATGACGTCATAATCAATTACTTCATGAATGACTTAGATAAGTTCGTCACGAACGCTTAATGGATGACGGACTATGCGTTGTCCTGCGAATTGTATATCTTTACTATTGAATAAACATGCTGTTGAATATATTGAAACTAATTTGACTGGGCACTGCTGCTGCCATAGGCCAATCAAATTCGTTTCCAAATATTCAACAGCTTACCTATATAGTTTTCAGGAAATTGATAGTGGATAGATCCCAATCTGGGCGAAGTTTGGGTGGAGCTGAGATAAAGATGGGTGGGGCATAGATAAACTGGATTGCTGAATGCCAAACATTGTACCTAATACAGGGATATCGGGACATACAATGCTGATAAATCTATTTTATAATAGTATATAAGGAGTAAAGTTAGAACACAAAGCTGATTATATTGTGGATGTCCTGTGTAACCCCATACATAAGTTTGCCACAACCTTTGACGCAGATATATATTTCCCTGCAATTAGTAACTATGAGAAAATGGAATACAAAAGAGGCAAAGATAGTGTTAGTGTATCATAGATAGCATTGCACACGAACTCTCATATGTTTTATGTCAGAGGCACTAAATAGAGCGAAACATATCAAACAATATGATGATGCAAATCATGATGTGACATCAATAGTAACTGCTCTCGGAACCAAGACATGGATACCATTCAGGGAGCCATGAAAGCCTTGATGATGATTTAGTCAGTTTCAGTTTCAGTTTTCTTTATTTCACTCAGGCCGTTATTAAACGGAATATGAGGGTACATAAATCGATCAACATGTGACGGTAGAGATCTGTATACATGAGAGTACTGCAATTATTATTATTATTATTATTATTATTATTATTATTATTATTATTATTATTATTATTATCATTATCATTATCATCATCATCATCATCATCATCATCATCATCATCATCATTATTATTAATATTATTATTATTATTATTATTATTATTATTATTATTATTATTATTATTATTATTAAAAATAATATTATTATTTTTGTAGTTATGATGATGATGATGATGATGTTGATGCCGCCGCTTAAGGAGTAGTAGCAACAGTAGCAGTAGCAGGTTTTGGGAGTTTGCGACTGGAAGGACTGGTCCGGTTATTGGGTCAGTCATTTCGATTGTAGATTTTCAGGATTAGTCTTCTCCTGGTCTACAACTGGGCACTCCTCTAGACCACTAAGAATGCCAGACTTGGCCGGTGTCGACACTAAAGGGTAACAATTCTACTCCTCCTAAACGCCTTGCGGATTTCAACCAATTTTTGGTGGAAAGGCCCTATGGTGGATAGCCCATAAATAAATACCAATCGGAGTTTTGATCGGACAATTGTCTGAGTGAAAATCTTAGAAAACCATAGAAAATCTTAGTTTTTTCTTTAAAAATCGTCCGGAGATTGCCAAAATGATGCTCCTCTCAAACGACCTTAAAGCTTTCAACCCAAATTTCCATATTTTCCGGTGCAAATGATCCAGGTGAGCAACACTGGCCCTTGGGCGTTTTTTTATGGTGGTCATCATGAAAATATTACTGTTGAGCAAAATTATTGACCTCACTATCCTCTCTGGATCTCTCCTCACTATACCTCTCTCTCTCTCTCTCTCTCTCTCTCTCTCTCTCTCTCTCTCTCTCTCTCTCTCTCTCTCTCATATATAAATACTCAATATGATGTACCTGTCATAAGCTTATGATCATGTCGATAGTCACTTACATGACTGGCGGTATGATCAGCGAACGAAAAGAAAAAGAAAGAAAGAAGATGTACATGTATTATAATATTTAATCTGTTTATACGTTTACTTTGTTATTTTGTGTATATGTTTATGTTTGCCGCCTATACATTTTTTCTGTAGGGAGAGGGCTTTTCTAAGTTTCGAACAACTTGTGCCCAATCTCATTGCAATATATGCAATAAAATATGTTTAAAAAGAAAAGTAGCAATAGCAGTAGCAGTAGCAGTAGCAGTAGCAGTAGCAGTAGCAGTAGCAGTAGCAGTAGCAGTAGCAGTAGCAGTAGCAGTTGTTGTTGTTGTTGTTGTTGTTGTTGTTGATGTTGTTGTTGTTGTTGTTGTTGTTGTTTCTGTTGTTGATAACAAATTTATTGTTGTTGTTGTTGTTGTTGTTGTTGTTGCTGTTGTTGTTGTGTTGCATTTTGTTTTGAAAATCGTACGTATTTACACATCCTGCTTAGTATCGGTCTATTACATATTGCGAATAGACCTTTGGTTTTTTCAAATGTATTCTCCCTTATATAATAATGAGGTATATATCGGTGTATTTCTCTCACATATTTCTGACAGTGGAAGAGAAAATGGATTTCATCTTCTATGACATTGCATATACTACAAAGGCGCTCATCGCGTTCTATTCCGATCCATCTCTTTGTCTCAATATCGAGTTGGTGATTTAGCGTACGAAAGTGGCAGAATGTTATGGCGTCCCGGTATGGGAGGAATTTTAGGTATTTCTCGGGCTCAAAATTCGATTTAATTTGTTTATAAAACGTCAGTCGCGATGATTCGGCTAATGTTCTAGACCATTTGTCTATATATTGTTTTTCTAAAATATGTTTGGTTTATTTTGTTAATTGTTTAGTATTTATTTGCTCTGTCTCAAATAAACTTAGTTGACCTGTGCTCTCCAGAATAGATTTGATAGTTTCAACCCATTTAAACCGTCTATTTTGTTTTGTCATGTAATCAATTGCTAAAAAGTATAAGATGGATGATAGTTTGCCGTAACCCATATTTACAAGTCCCGCCCAGAAGCGAATCATATTGCATTTAATTGTAATTTCCAGTGGAAAAATAGCAAATTCCCCATAGATCATTACGTTTGAAGTGCTTTGTTTTAAATGAAGTAAATCTTTAAAAAAATTTAATTTACACGTTTCCATATGGGCATAATTTTCAAAACCCCAGATTTCTGAACCGTAAAGTAGAATAGGTGATATCATTGCGTCGAATAATACAGCTACCAAGTCAATCGGGATATCGTGCTCTCGAGTCTTCTTTAGTAGAGAATATATAGCTTTAGTGCCTTGTTTAACATTTCTTGCTTTACAGCTTGTGAATGTTCCATTGGCTTTAAAGAGAATTCCCAGATAAAGATACTCACTGACTACTTCAAGCTCCTGGGCTCCAATATAAAAGGTTTGGTTTGAGTTTGTCTTGCGTTTAGAGAAATCATTATTTTTGTCTTGCTGTAATTTATTTTAAGTTTCCATTCATCACAATAATTTTTGAAGACGTTTAGAGCACTTTGTAACCCATCTGGAGTCTCTGCCCTTAAAACTGTATCATCAGCATATAATAGAACTATAAGATATAAAAATAAATGCAAATGTTCTTCTGCTAGATTATTCATTGATAGAAGCCCAGGTATATTAGTCAGAATAAAAAATTCTTCCATGTCATTAAAAAATATAGTAAATAGAAATAGAGAGAGGTATTCCCCCTGCCTAACACCTATACTACACATAAAATATTCAGATTTTTGCTTGTTGTAGCTAACGAAGGATTTTATATTTTGATACATATTATATATGAGATTAAAACACTTTCCAGATATATTAGTCTAACATCAAGGTTTAAAAATTAGAAAAAATATTGCGTTGCCCCCAACCCCAGTGGCAAGCACTCCATTTACATTAAGTTGCCCAACTGTCCTTCCATGTTGCCCCATTTCTGTAAATTCTATTGAAAATATGTGTTGTTGTAGGCTATACAGAATAAAGAATCCTTGTAAATACCAACTCAATCATTATATTAACCCTTTATCCATATCTATCAAAAACGGCTTCTGCAGTGGGTTTGAGAAATGTCCATTTGCAGACCAAGAGAAGACTATTTTTGAAAATTTACCATTGGAATAACTGGCTCGATAACCGAGCCAATCATTCCAATCGTATATTTTCAAAAATAGTCTTCTCCCCTTGTCTGCAAATGAACATTTTCTATGAGAAGATTTATATTTTCTTGAAAAAATGTGAGTGTTTTGATTGTGAAAGGATTAAGACTAAATAGAATAATTGGTCATCATGAGTACATATACAGGCCCTTAAAATAACAAATTATCTAGGTTGCTACCATGGCAACCAGTGTGTTAAAATTTGGTTGCCCTGCAGTAAAAAGTGGTTTCCCCGGACAGCAGGAACGTGTGGTTTTCGTGGCTTGGACATGTATGAGTATTTTTAAAAGAAAATGCAAACAACCCCAAATTTGTGCTTTGAAATAGTATAATAACATGGTAGAGATTCTACTGCTATTCATTAGAGCCGAGAGAGACAGTGATTATAACTTGCATATCACATCATTCAAAGAAATGATGTCGCCAGTGCTTACCTATAACCACACACATTATACGAGGTGGTGCTATTTACTTACTGGCATGCTTCAGCTAGACATCGTCTGTTTATCACACATTTCTTGCTGGAAACCTTGCATATAAATGGCTCATTTAATCAAATTCCTACGGATCAAGCACGAGAAGATATAAACAAACACTGCAGAACTGCAGGAGGGGTTGTTGGAATCACATGCTGCAGGGTGCACTCAGTCGGTGGATTAGAGGCTTGCAAATGACATTAGCCACCTATTCGGGATATACATGTGACGTTGTAGTTTATGACACCATATGATTAACCGAGACCTGAAATCCTAAATTAGAAGCGCATTTCAGATTCAAAGTAATGACGCTGTGTATTGCCTACAATGCAGAAATTGGCTTGTCATAACATCTTGTCTTCCAAGCAAAATGTGTTTGTTGGTTGGGTGGATTCCCAACTCTCACCCCTTCTCTGTTTAATGGGATCGGCTATCACAGACACTCTCACGGGTTTCCCTACCGATTTCTAATAGCTACCGACGTCACTGAGCAGTCATTATATTCTTGAATTCTCAGACGCATCATATGTGTTCGCGCGATAATATATAGTGCAACTCACTCAACTCAATATAGACGCCATTCTATTGGCCTAGTCCACCCTTTAGACACACCATTCGCATGTTTTGTGACACAAATATATTGTCAAGACTAATGGCACGGAAAATCCATTTCGTCGGCCATTTACCAAACGTGCCTGAGAACCATTTTTGGCAGGATACCAATTTCAATCCAGCGAGACAGATTTGTGGCGCCTGATCGGTCGGATGTTGCTTAGAATACGCCGTTATAATGCTGTCTGGCCAAGTCACGCGTGTTTTATCGTTACCGCGAGAATTAGGTCCAAGAAAACGTGATTTATCGAGTTTTTAAAATTGAAATGTTATAATTTTCTTATGCAGATAAAATTTAGTTGTGAATAACTTAAAGCAGTTCATCTCTGGCGTTCCAAAATCAAAGTCAAGAATGGACTTTTCCAGGTTATCCATCCATCATATGACGTCATAATCAGCTGCGTGACGCGTAGGATGACGTCATAATCAATGGCATTAATAATGAAGTGAGTCACGAACGCATAATTGGTGACGGACTACCCAGCAGGCACATGACGTTGTTTCAACGTTGAATCCACGTTGAAATCACGTCATGGGTAAGCTTTGTTGTACGAATTGTATGTCTTTTCTATTTAATAAACATGCTGTTGAATATTTTGAAGCTAATTTGACTGGACGCTATCGCTGCCATAGGCAGCATCAGCGCCAAGTCAAATTAGTTTCAAAATATTCGACAACCTACCCGTATAGTTTTCTGGAAAATGAGATTCAAAGTGGTCAGCGTTCTATCAATCCCCAACATGGCCAAAGTGTGGGTGTAGTTTCGCTAGAGATGACCAGGGAGTACCTAAAACAGGATTCCTCCATTCATCCATCATTTTAAAGAAATTCGAGTCTGAAAACAATGATGATTATCTTTTCCAAGATATACGTTAAGTTCGATACCTGTTCGACACATTCGAGGCGTACATTATTTAGCTTAGTGTACACTAGTAACAGCTAATACACGCTTGTAGTACAAGCCAGCTTGAAGATATAATTATCAAACGACATTTGATCTTGTAATCCTTGGTTGTTTGTGTGCGCGAACTCTTGATTTAGTTGCCAACAATTTTTAACCCGTCTTGTGTCAACAGCGCCTTTAAGGGTTAAAAAATGTAGCACTTATATTTTGGACAGCTTGAACATTAAAAGGTTAAGAAAATTCAAAGTTTTGCATAATCAGTGTCCATTTTGATGCCAAGAGGGGGGTATTTTTGAAAATTCCTTCCTGGAATGAATGGCTCGTTAACCGAGCCAGTCCTTCCAGTGGTAAAATTTCAAAATAATAGTCTTCATTTGGCCTGCAAAATGACATTCCTCAATACCAGTGAAGAGACTGCTTTGGCCGCTTTCACCAGTAATTGGGTACTTAAGTCGACGCAAGGTCGGTTAAATAAGAAGACATTTACCGGCATTTTCTTCACTGCGTCCGTATAATACGTATAGCTGTTACAATAAGTAATTATTCTAGCAAATAACTGCATCAACTCTTTAACATTCATATCGGTCAAATAACGGCTTCTGCAGTCGTCTTGAGAAATGTCAATTTGCAGACCAAGAGAAGACTATTTTTGAAAATTTACCACTGGAATGACTGGCTCGATAACGGAACCAGTCATTCCAGTGGTACATTTTCAAAAATAGTCTTCTCTTGGTCTTCTTCTTCTTCTTTTCGTTCGCTGATCATACCGCCAGTCCTGTAAGTGACTATCGACATGATCATAAGCGTTAAGTGCGTGGATCCATGGTTTATTAGAGTGCGCCGTGCGGGCTGGAACCTCCGTCTTCAGCACTCGAGGTTTCTGTCAGGGTTACCTCACCCTTACCTCCTTTAGTCGCCTCTTACGACACGCAGAGGATACGGAAGGTGTATTCTAAGCCCCACATACAGGTCTGAAAATGGACATTTTATATAAGAAAATTGAATTAAAAAACGAATTCGAGGGTTAACTAGTTAAGACTCTGCCATGATTTAAATACACATACTTAAACACATTCAAACCTCCTGCTTTAATGATTTAAATACACATACTTGAAACACATTCAAACCTCCTGCTTTAATGATTTAAATACACATACTTAAACACATTCAAACCTCCTGCTTTAATGATTTAAATACACATACTTGAAACACATTCAAACCTCCTGCTTTAATGATTTAAATACACATACTTGAAACACATTCACACCTCCTGCTTTAATGATTTAAATACACATACTTGAAACACATTCAAACCTCCTGCTTTAATGATTTAAATACACATACTTGAAACACATTCACACCTCCTGCTTTAATGATTTAACTACACATACTTGAAACACATTCACACCTCCTGCTTTAATGATTTAAATACACATACTTGAAACACATTCACACCTCCTGCTTTAATGATTTAAATACACATACTTGAAACACATTCAAACCTCCTGCTTTAATGATTTAAATACACATACTTGAAACACATTCAAACCTCCTGCTTTAATGATTTAAATACACATACTTGAAACACATTCACACCTCCTGCTTTAATGATTTAACTACACATACTTGAAACACATTCACACCTCCTGCTTTAATGATTTAAATACACATACTTGAAACACATTCAAACCTCCTGCTTTAATGATTTAAATACACATACTTGAAACACATTCACACCTCCTGCTTTAATGATTTAAATACACATACTTGAAACACATTCAAACCTCCTGCTTTAATGATTTAACTACACATACTTGAAACACATTCACACCTCCTGCTTTAATGATTTAACTACACATACTTGAAACACATTCAAACCTCCGGCTTTAATGATTTAAATACACATACTTGAAACACATTCAAACCTCCCGTTTTAATGATTTAAATACACATACTTGATACACATTCAAACCTCCCGCTTTAATGATTTAAATACACATACTTGAAACACATTCACACCTCCTGCTTTAATGATTTAAATACACATACTTGAAACACATTCACACCTCCTGCTTTAATGATTTAACTACACATACTTGAAACACATTCAAACCTCCCGCTTTAATGATTTAAATACACATACTTGAAACACATTCAAACCTCCCGCTTTAATGATTTAAATACACATACTTGAAACACATTCACACCTCCTGCTTTAATGATTTAAATACACATACTTGAAACACATTCACACCTCCTGCTTTAATGATTTAAATACACATACTTGAAACACATTCAAACCGCCCGCTTTAATGATTTAAATACACATACTTGAAACACATTCAAACCTCCTACTTTGGCAACAGGTCGCCATCGAAAAATAGACGATGTGTTACTTTAATAATTCACCTTTCCAGAGTATCCGTCCATCATCTGACCTCGTGTCATAATCAGCTCAGCGCGTGTATGATGACGTAACAATCATTACGTCACAAAGTGTTCCATATAGACCGTCATCAAATCTCAAACAGTCCGACACGTTGTATGAATTGTATGTCTTTGTAATTGTTTACTATTTAATAAACATGCTGTTGAATATTTTGAAACTAATATTCAACAGCTTACCTACATAGTTTTCTTGAAATTGACAGTCAGGGAGTTCAGAGATCGATGGATCCCAACGCGGGCGATGTGTGGATGGAGCTTAGCTAGAGATTGGCGGGACATAGCTAAAAATGGAACGGTCCATTGAATGAAGCATACAACATAGTTACTGCAATTTACCATCACCGTATCTACTCATTAATAGAGGAAATCAGGTTTAACTATGCCCCGCCCATCTGTAGCTAAGCTCCACCCACACTTCGCCTGCGTTGACATCGATCGATCCCTGAACTCACTGACTATCAATTTTCACAAAACTATACAGATAAGTTGTTGAATATTTTGAAACTAATTTGACTGGGTGCTGTTGCTGCCTAGAGCGCCCAGTCAAATTAGTTTCAAAATATTCAACAACGTGTTTATCAAATAGTAAAGGCATACAATTAGAACCACAACGATTAAGTCCGTAATCTATTAAGCATTATGATTATGACGTCATCTGACTGATGGATAAACTAGATCCTCCATTATTCATACACCAGGATACTGACCCACTCCATGGGCTGGGTGAGGCTCTTACCGGGGGTACAGTGGGGTGGGGGTGTGTGTTAGATAATTCATTAAGGTTAAAAGGGTAACCACCTTTTATTAATTTTTTAAGGTTTTGCGTTGCCCACATACATAGGAGTTGCAGTGATATGACGTCAGAATTAACTACGTGACGTGTATAATTACTTCATAATCAATGATATCATTATGACATCATGAATGACGTAGATAAGTACGTCACGAACGCATAATTGAAGACGGACTACGGATTTTTGTACGAATTGTATGTTTTTACTATCTAATAAAGATTATGTTGAATATTTTGAAACTAATTAGTCTGGGCGCTGTTGCCCCATAGGTAGCAACAGCGCCCAGTCAAATTAGTTTCAAAATATTTAACAGCTTATCTGAATAGTTATCTGGAAATTGATAGTCAGTGAGTTCCGAGCGATCGATCGATCTCAACACGAGTGAGGTGTGGTTGGAGATTAGCTAGGAGTGGGCGGGATTTAGCAAAAACTGGTCAATTTAAGCTGTATCCAAATCACTCGCTTGCATGTAAATTCGTAAGCCGATTAAGCTTATATCCGATGTTGTAAAGATAATCAGAAATCGATGGAGACAGACATGGTGTAATAAAATAGATGAATTCCCAGAAACATGTCAAAATACATATTATGTGGAGGATTTAAAACTGATTTGCCAGACAAATCACTGATGCTGGCAGCGAAAATTGTAAATAAGCATAAGACAAGGCAAAGCCTTTTATACACGCCTTTCTAAATGTTCTTGATTTTGGAACGGTACGACAGTTAATCATATCTAAATGTCATCTGCATACGTAATGGTCATGGTAATATTTAAATTTTACCAATTCGATAAATTACGTTTTCCTGGACCCAATTCTCGCGGTGGCGATAACACACGCGTGAATTGGCCAGGCAACAATATTGACGAACTAACAGTTGAGGTTTTCGCTGTTCCAATGTTCCATTAGAACTAGAGTGTCGCATGGACCTTCAGTCATCATATTCGTATAACTCTGAAGTTAGAAATAAGAATATTTTAAATTGTAACATATTCCACTTATAACAGTTAGTAAATTTGTGATAAGGTTTCGTTAAGATTATTTTAAACTGTAACATATTCCGCTTATATTTACACTTTTTGCACTCAGATTTGTATATACATATTTCGATTCTGTTATGGTGAGCGTCTGCGGAACGGGAGAAGATTATCCTCGGGAATTGCCACATGAATGACTGGTTAGGTTATCTAGCACGCAATTACACTGTTAAAAGTTTCTTGGTCTGCGAACGGGTATGTCTCCTTGACCGCTGTAGAAGCTCTTGCTTTTTGATGGTTTATTTGTTAAAGGGTTAACATTTATTAATTATTCTACACAACCCGCCACCTTGATGTATTTATTGTATTATATGTTTATGTGTATTCGAGACAGGGCTACAGCATGCATGTCATATCGTGCTTCCGCTAGAACAAAAAATAAATTCTGTTTAGGCCAGGTTAGAATTATAATCTTCCATATGACGATCTGCTACCCGCGTCCGAATCAAGAATCTGCTTCACGATCCCAAAAGGGCAACCTTCTATTTGGGTGGATGCCGCATCGATCAAAATATGTTCAAAACTTTCAACGGAATGCTGATATCATAGCCACCTTATTACATCAGAATGCTGATATCATAGTCACCTTATTACATCAGAATGTTGATATCATAGTCACCTTATTACATCAGAATGCTGATATCATAGTCACCTTATTACATCAGAATGCTGATATCATAGTCACCTTATTACACCAGAATGCTGATATCATAGCCACCTTATTACACCAGAATGCTGATATCATAGTCACCTTATTACATCAGAATGCTGATATCATAGCCACCTTATTACATCAGAATGCTGATATCATAGTCACCTTATTACATCAGAGTGCTGATATCATAGTCACCTTATTACACCAGAATGCTGATATCATAGTCACCTTATTACACCAGAATGCTGATATCATAGTCACCTTATTACACCAGAATGCTGATATCATAGTCACCTTATTACATCAGAATGCTGATATCATAGCCACCTTATTACATCAGAATGCTGATATCATAGTCACCTTATTACATCAGAGTGCTGATATCATAGTCACCTTATTACACCAGAATGCTGATATCATAGTCACCTTATTACACCAGAATGCTGATATCATAGTCACCTCATTACATCAGAATGCTGATATCATAGTCACCTTATTACATCAGAATGCTGATATCATAGCCACCTTATTACATCAGAATGCTGATATCATAGTCACCTTATTACACCAGAATGCTGATATCATAGTCACCTTATTACACCAGAATGCTGATATCATAGTCACCTTATTACACCAGAATGCTGATATCATAGTCACCTTATTACACCAGAATGCTGATATCATAGTCACCTTATTACATCAGAATGCTGATATCATAGTCACCTTATTACATCAGAATGCTGATATCATAGTCACCTTATTACATCAGAATGCTGATATCATAGTCACCTTATTACACCAGAATGCTGATATCATAGTCACCTTATTACACCAGAATGCTGATATCATAGTCACCTTATTACATCAGAATGCTGATATCATAGTCACCTTATTACATCAGAATGCTGATATCATAGTCACCTTATTACATCAGAATGCTGATATCATAGTCACCTTATTACACCAGAATGCTGATATCATAGTCACCTTAATACATCAGAATGCTGATATCATAGTCACCTTATTACATCAGGAGAAATGTGTTTTATCACATAAATAAGCTTATACATCATTTAAATTGATTTAAACACATTTTATTGTGTCAAAGGTGACAACAGACCTTTCCAGGTTTAGCTATGCCCCGCCCACCCATAGCTACGCTGCAATCTGACATCGCGGTGTTGGGATTGATCGATCCCTGAATGCCCTGACTATCAATTTTGTGAAAACTATACAGATAAGCTGTTGAATATTTTGTAACTAATTCGACTGGGCGCTGTTGCTACTTATGGCAGCAACAGCGCCCAGTCAAATTAGTTTCAAAATGTTCAATATGATATTTATTAAATAGTAAAGACATGCAATTCGGACAGTAACACATAGTCCGTTTTCAATTATGCGTTTGTGACGTACTTAGCTACCTAATGACGTCATTGATTGTGATGTCATTCTATATGCCTCGTAGTTGATGATGACGTCATATGATGGACGGATACAGTTGAAAGGTCCATTGGGATTGAGTCACCCCTTGTCATCAACTTAGCTGCGACTCTCTCCCTATATAATGGTGGTTATTGTAATCAGGATTACCCAGAGGCACACAGTCAAACCAAACCACTCGTAAAGAAAATCGTTTAAACTGTATACCCCTAGAGGCTGCACAACTCAATGCAGTGAAACAAAGCAAGTTCTGACATGTGACAACCTTACTCCGCATGAATCAATGTAATATTTCCAGTTGTGAATTAGGTAATTGCGCTTCCAATTCAATTTCACAACTCCACTAATCTACTCGCTATGAAATCATCACCTCAGAACCTCTCCCCCACCCCCACTCCTCGATCCCACCGCGCCCCACCACATCGAGGCACACGATCCATGCGTACAAAAGCACACAACTTTAAGAAATTCATTCTCACTTGTTCCTGCAGGGCAACCAAATCTTAACACACTGGTTGGCCTGGGGGACAATCTAGATGATTTGTTATTTTCAAGGCCTGTGCATATGTACACTGGGTGACTAATTATTTTATTTAGTCTTAATCCTTTCACACTCAAAGTTTTACAAGAAAATTTCAATTTTCTCATAGTAAATGCCCATTTGCAGGCCAAGAGAAGACTGTTTTTGAAAATTTACCACTGGAAATGGTTATCGAGCCAGTCATTCCAGTGGTAAATTTTCCAAAATGGTTGACATAATGGACATTTCTCAAGACCACTGCAGAAGCTGGTTTTGGTCGATATGTGGGATAAATGGTTAATATAATGGTTGAGTTGGTATTTACAAGGATTCTGTAGTATGTATAGCTTATAAAAATACATATTTCCAACATAATTTACAGAAATGGGCCAATCTTGAAGTACAATCGGGCAGCTTAATTTAAATGACATACTTGCCCTTGGGGGAAAAACAATATTTTGCTAATTTTCAGGCCCTGTATTCAGACTCGCCCGTTATAATATGTTGCTTTTGGTGTCCGTTACAGACAAGTTTAGCATCCAGTGCGTACCTGCTTGTTTTTATGCGTATGTGTTCTCGTGTTCACAACAACCGCCACATATATTTAATTTGAGCCAAACCGCTTTGTGTTCCGAATATAGTCCTCAACATTTCTGAAGATGAATGTGTATTGTATGGTACCGGTGGTTGATTTCGACGGGTGGCCCGGTTGGTGGTTCTTATGGGGATTTAGCTCGCCACCGTCTCAACCTGCGTACTGGCCGGGATCTTCCTTCTAGCGGAGATGGATGGAATGGATGACACAATGCTGTATTCTATTAATGATGACTCGTTTACCGAACTTTCTTAAGCCTATAGTTTACATATAATTCCAGATTCTAGTCACGTGTCGCTTACCTATTCTACTTAACTGCAATCGAATCCTAAGAGAGAAGTATTATAATAAAATATAACAAAGTTAACCGTAAGAATTTATCTGTAACTAACCACCCAGCGAACTACATTCTAACAGTATCACTACTCACTAGCCGTCACTAGCGGTCAGAGACTGTTGTCGAAGTCGGTCCGAGTCCGTATCCGTAACTCTCACTAAATGTACCTCCCTGTCTAGCTCCCTGTCTAACTAACGGTCTGATTCCGTCGTCAACATTCGTCCACTCTTAAGGGACAGCAGATGCAGGGACAGCAGCAGCAGAGACAGCAACAGCAGCAGGGACAGGACTTCACAGTACTATCTCAGGACTATAGTAGCACTAGTGGCTCTACCTATCATCAGTTGTGATTTCTTTAACTTTTTATTAGTCTAAGCACTTGTATCATAGGAATTAGCACAGAAAGTACAATTAGACATCTTTTTACACTGTAATTGTTTAATAACCGACTTCCATAATGATCTTGAAGAATGACGTTTTGTAGGCATGCTGAATACTATTTGTGAAAATTTATCACTGAAATGACTGGCTCAGTAAGCGAGCCAGTCATTCCAGTGGTAAATTTTCAAAAATAGTATTCTTTAAGCCTAAAAATATATAATTATGAAAAATGTTAAGTGATTTTTGGTTTGTATTTACAGAGATAAGTCAAAACAGAAAAAATTAATGAGTGAAATGTCACAAACACTAGTTATAGTTCTTGAGGTTGATATGACTAATGGTGATATAAAAATGTATGGCGGATAATTATTATGAGATCTGATACCTGTATCGTGTATGTTCTTGAGTTTGAGTTAGAATAAAGTTATCAAATAATATGTAAAAAAATGTATTGTTTTAATTGCGAAAGAAAGAAATATGACCTAAATAATTTGTATTAAACTTGAAATGACCTTGAAAATATAAGTTTCCAAATAGAAGTTAAGTGGTTGATTTTAAAAGTGGAGGCCTCAAAGATGTGAGACCCAAGAGGCCTCAGATCATCCTGTCTTGCCAGGGTACTCTCCCAGCTGGCGAGTTGTAGTATGCCCGCAGTCTGTCTCTCAGCTCCTTGGCCTGCCTGGTACCAAAGTTGCCAGCCTCCGGATGACCCAAATCAGGCATCTGCAGCTCCTCTCTCCATTCACCAAGGAGTAAGTTATGCTCTGCATCTTCCCGGTCGATGACTCGGTTCTGTTCCCCAGGGTAACGTGTACGCATAAGGTTATGCAGACATATACAGGCCATGACGATCCTCTGAACATTCTTTGGTCGCTGAGGCATAGTGGTCAAGAGACATCTGAAACGGTTGGCTAAGATGCCAAAGGCATTCTCAACGACCCTACGTGCCCTGGAACATCTGTAGTTGAATATACGGGTCTGACGGTCAAGGTTCCTCCTGGAGTAAGGTTTCATCAGGCGTTTCTCAAGAGCAAATGCGTCATCACCAACGAGGAAGTATGGCACTGGAACCCCTTCTTCATCACCGGGTAGTTGTCTGCAAGGTGCCGTCCTCTATCTTCTGCTTGAGCTGACCACAGTTGAAGATTTGGGCATCACTGCAGGCACCGTTACATCCTACATCAACCCACAAGAACTTGTAGTCAGCGTCCACCATGGCAAATATGATGATGGAGAAAAACTTCTTATAGTTGAAGTAATGAGAATCCGACTTTGGCGGCTTAGTAATGGCCACATGCTTCCCATCAATAGCGCCCAACGCGTTTTGAAAATTCCAACGGTAAGCAAACTCTTGGGCCTTTTCCATCCACTCAGCCTCGGTGGTTGGGCAGTGGATAAGATGGTTGTACTCGTCAATGATGGCCTGGCATACTTCTTGGATGGCAAGGGAAATGGTGTTGTCTGGTACCCTAAAGCCATGCATGGGTGTCTTGTACCTGTCCCCAGCGGCAAGGTACTTGATGGTGATAGCCACCTTGAGGCCTGTAGGTAGGACAAGTCGGTAGTTGGTGTCCTTCTTCCTTATCCGAGGTTCTAGTCTCTGGACGACTTCATGGAACATTGCCGGTTCCATCCTCATCATGTTGGTGAAGGTCCGGTGGTCTTCTGCTTCGAGCTCCACCATAAGGTTTTCGTACCAGCCATAGTCCTTTCTGCGGGTAATCCAATCCCGAACCCACAGTCTGATGGGCCCCTCTTCCCGTCGTTCCTGTCGTTCTTCTTCCTCCACTTGTCGCTGGGCCTCTGCCACTGCCACGTCCATCTCAGCATTGCCCACCTCGAGACCCATAGCCACGCCTAGCAGCATCATGTCTTCCTCTTCAGCAGCCATCCCATACTTGTAGATGTTGTAGATGAAGATGATCGTAGAGATGTTCTCTCCTCAGCAGCAAGATGCAAAATGAGAGATGTCGGTGAAGATCGGGCTTTTTATAGCAAAAACGGACACCACGGATGGACCCGAGGGGCCAAAAACGAGATAACCACGAGAAGAGCACGTAATTGAAACGACGACGACGGGGACCACGTTATGACCACGACATTAACACGTAATAAACCTTAATAAAAACGTACAGGTCGATGTGAGAACGTTTCCCACGTGATGAAAAACGGCGGGCACACAATGAAATCGTGGTTGTCCCGAAGGGGACACGAGATAAAAACGTAATAGACGTACTGAGGTCGAAGTTGGACAGTCCGTGGTAGCTTTTTCCCGAAGTGGAAACGACATGTTGACGTAGATGCCACGAGATAAACCTGTAGTACCATCGAGTACCGTGTCATGAAAACGGCCGTAAAACAGGCCAACAATCAATCCGGGGGCCATCCAGTTAAATCCGTTGTAACTTCAGCCCAACCTCGAGAACACTACGAGAGTACTTCGAATAAGCCGTATTGAACACGTTTCCAATTCGGCAATAAATTTCCGAAGTGCACACGTTTCAGTTATTCAACATGTCCCAAAACTTTTTGGGGGCATCCGTGAGAATTGGCCCACGGAAGGAATCGACACGTCCTTAATTCGTGGTTAGTTCGTGGCAACCCATGAGATCCGATTCCATTTCGTGGTTACTTCAATTTTTAAACCTTTGCGCCCACTAACACGTCGAAGTGGCCACGAAATGGCTTCACGGATTGGTGTGAGAGGGGCATTATTTAAACATGATGCTGTCGTTATGTCAACAAATTTGTGTGTAGTAAGTGATAGAGTGTCTGAGCGTGAATGTGGCCCAGAAGTATAATTAACTAATTTGACTAATAATAATTAACGTATATAATACAATCGTATAACAGCATATTATAACATGGTTACATTGAATTACAAGAGCTATACTCGGCACGTGTCCATTCCGACTAACAACTGAGTGTTCCATTGTGGGCGTGTCGATTAATAGGCTATGCATATATTTGTCCATTTATTGCTGTAAGGCTCGAGGCCTGTCCGTTCTGGTTTGTCACGTGTCACTGGGCGTGCCAATCATTCAGCGTACTCCGCAGTCGTGTCGTCGCGTGTACGTATCTGGGCGTGTCTGTTGTCAAGCGTATGCGTGCGTTCGTGTGTGCGTGTGTCCCTATGTCCGTCCATTCGTGTTGGTGTGTCGATGTGGCTATGCCCATGTACCATAATTGGATGATGTATAGATTTGGATGCCCATGTAAGTGTAAGTTCTCTGTGATGCTAGTCATGTGGGTAATGATTAGGTTGGATATCAGTTGGAGTCTTGATTCGTTGGAGCGAGTGAATCTGAATAGGCAGTTGTTGTTGTCTTCTAGTTCGTTACTGCGTAGACAAATTTGTTTTTCAAGTAGATTGTAACGGAACAGCTGGCTACTTGTATCTCTTAATTTTGTTTGTAGAATGTTACGGCGTCGTTCCCTATAAGAGAAATATTTTGGTACAGTAGAGTAAAAACTTAAATTTATACTTTTTGTAAACTGGGATCGTGCTGCTGAGTTCTGTGTGTTTGCGTCTAATTGGTTCCACCGGTGTATTGTGCTCGGGACGAAAGAGCGTCTGAAGGCAACCAGGCGTGTTTGTTCTTCCCAATAATTGTTTCCGATACGTAAGTTGTAATTCGCGGCTTCTCCAACTTGGCGATGGATAGGTTCTTTAACGTAGACTGGACAATGGTCTTCATTTATGATTTTATATAGGAGTACCAATTCTTTGGGCCAGTGTCTGCCGTCCCATTTCGCTATGTAACAATACGAGTGAAGTAAATCTGGGGCGGTCAGTTTTTACACGAACAGCTTCCTTTTGGATATTTTCCAGTAGCTATGAGTCACGTCCTGCTCATCCATCCCATATTTATGAGCCATATTCCATGAGTGGTCGTAGGTAGCATGTGTACATATGCGTGCGAGTCTTGCATGAAAGAAGGTACTTGATTTTCCTGATTGATCTTAGTATTTTAGTCTCTTTTGATAATAATTCTTGTATGTGGGCTGTCCATTTAAGATCATGTAAGATAGTTATACCTAAATGTTTGTGGGTTGATTCCCGTGTTTCTGATGAAGAGATTTAGTCTATATTTGATTTGATTGGCTGTGCATGATCGTAGTCACTGGTTTGTTATGTTGAAATTAACGAGCTATTTGGTAGATCATTAGTAAATCTGTATTTAATGATGTCTCGACGTCTAACGAGTTATTTCCATGCGCCGATAACAAGGTGCCGTCTGCGAATAGCCGCAACACGTTATCTATGTTTTTGCAATATCGTTTATGTACATTAGAAAGAGAACCGGTCCAAGTACGGACCCTTGTCAGACTCCGGCAGTTATGGTTTTAGGGAAAGTGTATGCTGATTTAATCTAACCTTTTCTTTTCTATTAGCTAGATTGCTTGATAGCCATTTGTGTATGTTACCAACTATGCCATAATGATGTGCTTTATGCAGCAATCCGCTGTGCCAGACTATGTCGAAGGCTTTAGCTATATTAAAGAAAACTATACAGATATATGTCCGTTCCGTTGGAGCCTTCGATAGGATGTGACATATTTCAATTATCTGGTGTGTAGTTGAGTGGTTTGGTCGGAACCCTGACTGAAGTTGGTGAAGCATGCGCTTTGAGGTGATTGTAGATATATTTAAAAAGTATCTGCTCCATAATTTTACCCGAGACACCGAAGAGAGATTGGCATGTAGTTTTCTGGATCTTGTTTGTTTTCCTTCTTCGAGAGTGGGTTTATGTACGCAGTTTTCTATAGGCTGGGAGCGATTTGTTAAAGAGGGTGGTAATGTGACAAGGCGAAAACTTATTCCCAGTTCTGTTTTCAATATATCTAAATGATCTGCAAAAATTCTTGAAGAAGATTGTAATTGTAATCATGTAGAACTGAAAGCACGAGAAGATGAATTAATTACTTTTCTTAAATTACTAATTTTATTATATGCTGATGACACAGTTATAATGGCAGAGAGTGTAAATGAGCTACAACAGTCTCTTGATTCCTTCCATATATATGTAGACCACTGAAAAATCCAAATTAACACGGAAAAGACTAAAGTTCTTGTCCTCGGAAGAACCAAGCGGTACTATGCTAAAATAATATTCAATTTAAATGGAAAACTGATAGAAATTGTAGACAGCTACAAATACTTAGGAATAATCTACGCCCACAACGGTCGTCTCATAACCACCCAAATCATATGGCTGAACAAGCAGGTAAAGCCACATTTGCGGCAAACCGCCGTGCACGTAAACTCAACTTGCTGGTTGACAGCGTATGGTAAACTTCTGGTTAAAGCTAATCTCGGGGAAACAATATAAATTATGTGCCCAAATATGCTTTAACGGATTACTCCCAAGGTAACACACAGTATAAATGGTTAAATCGGAGCAAGCGCATATTAGAAGAGACTGAAATTGGATATATATGGGAAACACAGGTAATACCTAACGTGGACGAAATAAAATGTTATCTAAAACAAAATCTTGAAGACCAATTTAAGCAGAACTCGGAGGGACAGATGAGGGAATATTGGAAGGGGAAAACATATAAATCATTTAAGACAAACCTTGAACTAGAAACATATTTATTTACACTCTGAGATACTATGTACAGAATCATACTCACTAAATTCAGAACGAGTAATCATCACTTACCTATTAAGAAAGGCTGTTGGGAGGGAATTCCAAGAGAGCAACGCATCTGCCAATTATGTGAGAAAAATAACATTCCATCACATGCTAGTTTGTACTTTTTTCAAAAAAGAAAGACGAAAACACCTGCCGAAATTATTTTGCAGCAGATCGAATTATTACAAATTCCGCAACTTACTCTCTACGAGAAATACAATGCTCTGAACAAAAATATGCAATTCCATTCGAATCATAACTGACCATTCTCCGCCAAGGTACCTCGTTTCACAAATTCTCCAATATATATGACAATAACGACGACGCTACTGAGGAGGAGGACGACTGCTACAATGACAATGACCCTACAATAATAGGACAGCAATGGTGTGTGTGTGTGTGTGTATGTGTGCGTGCGTGCGTGCGTGTGTGCGTGCGTGCGTGCGTGCGTGCGTGCGTGCGTGCGTGCGTGCGTGCGTGCGTGCGTGCGTGCGTGCGTGTGTGCGTGCGTGCGTGCGTGCGGAGTGGGGGTGTTGGTGTTGGGGAGGGGGGGGGGGGGTGGGTGGGTGTAAACGATCTCGATAATGATAACTATGTATATGGAAAGATACAAACATGACACATGAAGGCGACAACGATCACGACGCAGATGACGACAACGGCGACAATGACGACAGCGACGACTATCAGCAATAATAACAAATAATCAACAACAACAATAACATCAAACGACGACGATTACCACGACGGTAACAACGACGACAACAAAAGCAACGATACTGACAACGACAATGGCAATACAGCCAACAACAACAACAACAATAATAATAATAATAATAATAATAATAATAATAATAACAATAATAATAATCATAACAATAATAATAATAATAATATATATATATAGATTAATTAATTATGTGAACAATGATCTGTACTGAGAACTCACTATTACAACAACAGCAGCAGCAACATCAACAGAAGCAACGATAACAACAACACCAACAACAACAATACCAACAACAACAACAACAACAACAACAACAACAACAACAACGACGACGACGACGACGACGACGACGACGACGACGACGACGACAACAGCAATCAACAAACAACAACGATGACGATAACACCATATAATAATGATAATAAGAATGATGGAAATGGCGATTATATATAAATAAATTAATTATGTTAACAATAATGTATGCTGCCTAGTACTATTGATACTAACATGTGTGCACTCTGGCAAAGAGGGGAAACACTGTAACCTCCCCATCTATCGCTGTATAGCGATCTGGGTGTAAAATAAATACAATATAATACAATACAATACAATACAATACAATACAATACAATACAAGAGGACTAGCTATTGTTTGTTGCACTGTATTTAACATTTGGTGACTGATCTTGTCATGATCTGTGGCTTTGTTGATGTCCACATTTGGAATCATGATCAGTGAGATGAATGCCAATAAGATTCTGGTCTGTGTTGTATTAAAGGAGGATATTCACACCAACATTACTGAAAATAAAATTGTTTAAATTAAATACTTTTAGAGGCTTAAACTATGAAACGAAATAAATCTTAACATATAATGATTTCATTCCATATAAATTAATATAATTTTTTAAATTGCGAAATTGAAATATAGGCTGGTGCCTCTATTTCAATTTCGTAGCTTAAACAATTATATTAATTTATATGGAATGAAATCATCATATATTAAGATTTATTTCGTTTCATTACATATAGACACATAATTTAAGCCTATAAAAGAATACAATTTTAACACTTTTATTTTCAAGCATTCTGGTGTGAATACGCTCCTTTGAGTGTCGGTAGATTGTGATTTCTATAATTTATGTTGGAAATTCTAGCAAAATATATATTGAGGCAGTTGGATGTGTCCACTGCAGTGTGTGCATAGTCGGCATTGTTTGAAAGTAAAAGTGGTGTGATATCGGATAGCTCTCGGTCCTTGATTAGTCGCTTTATTCTTTTCCAATATGATCTTGTGTTGCGTAAGGAGAGGCCACGTAGTCTATTGCTTAATGCCTCGTAAAAGTGATGTTTTCCTCTTATTATTAGGCGTGTTAAAATATTTGTTTGTCTTTTGTATACTGTCATAACATCAGCATTGTTTGCTCTTAAAGGCTTTAGATCTTAAGCGATCGCGTTTTCTTGATTCCCGTCGTATAACCGTCGTTTATCGTTAAAGCGGATTAAAATTAATGTATTTTCTATGCATTCGTTTGTAATTTCAAGAAATAGGTATGTGAAGGTATCACAAGCATCGTCCACATTGTCCTAAATGATGAGTATTGCATTCCACGGGGTATTTTCGATGATTTCGTTAAATGTGCACATTCATACCAGAAAATAAGATTGTTTAAATTGTATACTTGTAGAGGCTTAAATTGTGTGTCTCAATGTAATGACGCGAAATAAATCTTAGCATATGACGATTTCATTCTGTACAAATTAATATGATTTTTTAAATCGCGAATTTGAATTAGGGACTCGTGTCACTAATTCAATTTCACAACTTATAAACTTATATTAATTTATGCGTAATGAAATCATCATATGTTGAGATTTATGGGTAATGAAATCATCATATGTTGAGATTTATGCGTAATGAAATCATCAGATGTTGAGATTTATTTCGTTACTTTACATCTAGGCCCACAATTATGTACACTTATACAATTTAAAAAGAATTAATTTTCAAGAATTTTGGTGTGAATATGCACATTTAAATCTTTCTTTTCTCTGTGTACATAGTCATATATTTTTCTTTTGTACATCTTCGTCTCTAATCCTGGCGTTGAAATAGTTGTGTATACACCAAGATGGTCAGAATTATCTTAGAAGTTGACTACAACAGAGTCTTCCGCGCTAAGATAGCAGGTGATTAGAATCAAGTCAAGTAATTCTGCTGTTCCAGCTATTCCGCGTCTCGGTTCGTTAATTACTGATGATAAGTTGTTGGTTGTTATAATTCGTTTTATCGTTGATAAATTGTGGTCGGGTTAATTTTCGCTAAGATCTCTCAGAATTATAGTTGGCAAGCCAGTGTGGATCAACCACCACCACCACCACCACCACCACCACCACCACCACCACCACCACCACCACCACCACCACCACCACAACCACCACCACCACCACCACCACCACCACCACCACCACCACCACCACCGCGGCCACCGCTGCCGCCGCCACCTCCACCACCACTGCCGCCACCACCACCGCCACCGCCACCGGCTGCCTCGGTAGTCTGAGTGTAATGAACGTGAAACTGAAACTGGCACCGCCGCCGCCGACGCCGCTGCCTCCGCCGCTGCCGCCACAATCACCACCACCAACGCCATCATCACCACCAACACCACCACAACCACTGTCGGTGCCGCCGCTGCCACCAGTTCCTCCCAGCCCATTTACCATCACCACACCCCACCCACCCCCAACTCCAACCCCACCACGAGCCTCTATTTCAATTTCGCAACTTAAACAATTATATTAATTTATATGGAATGAAATCATCATATGTTAAGATTTATTTCGTTTCATTACATATAGACACATAATTTAAGCCATTTAAAATGAATACAATTTTAACAATTTTATTTCCAAGCATTCTGGTGTGAATATGCACATTTAATACAACACAGAATATTGCATTTCCTAAAACTGTACCTAATTATATAACGTGAATTATGTATTATTTATTATTAGTGGGCTACTCGGATTATATACATTTGTGCTAAAAGAAATTTACTAAGCAAGGGAGCATAAGTTATCAACTGATTGCTCTGTGAACTGGAATTCCTCAAGCCTACTGTGGAGACCGAGTTTAGCCGGCTTCGTCATGCCAATATCCTATCTTTTACTGTACAGTAGCTAAGAAACTGGTGTACATTTTTCAACAATTCTGCTGGAAGATATTGCTGTCTACATTTGCAACATCTTCCACCAAATTTACTGAAAAATCAACACTAGTTCATCTTTTAAGTTAACTTGAAAATTAAAAATGTTGTGATCATAGTGGTAAGGGTTGATAATATGCTTAATTACCTGGGGAGTTATCTATTGTGTTGAGGATGACGGTGTTGGGACGTGTTCCAGTAGCAGGCTGCCCGGGGGAACAATAAGTTGTTTATCTAGTGTATGGCATCATGTTCCACAATTACACTGATAGTTCCTGTCTGGCGGGAGTTTGTGTTTTTCGATTAGCTGTAATAGGAGACTAGTTTGTTAGCGATGTAATTTAAGCGTGTTCTGCTTTTACATTCTGTAGTATTTAATTATTAACGGCAAAACGTGAGTCATTTGATTTAAACTAACATTTATTAACAACAAAATGCGAATATGTCACAACATTTCTCCCTCGGAGGACTTAATTTGGTTCGTTAATCAAGACAGTTAATCAAGACAGCTTGGGTGAAAATTTTACCAGAGATACAAACACTTCCACTATCAATATAGCTCATACGTTACCGAATATTTTGACAATAGTTTGACTGAAATTTGATCGAGCGCCACGCCTAAACAGAGAATACAAGGCTGAATAAACTCGAGCGTCGTCTCCGCGTTGAACGCGTGTAGTCATAGAAGTGCTGCGTTGCATTCTGTAGGCCTAGACATAATCAACAGTAGTTAGACACCCGTGGCTCCGATGTAACTAGGCCGACTCGTAAAACAAAGATCCCGGGTTCGAATCCTACTTCCGCCCTATGAGCTCCAAAAGAGAGAATCAGGTCATGGAGTGGATGAGTCTCGGGATGTGGAAATACGCCATAGATTTTATTTCTGGAATACCTTTCCAGTTTATCCATCAATCATATGACGTCATAACCACATACGTGGCGTGTAGGATGACATCATAATCAATTACGTCATAAATTACGTCACGAACGGTTAATTGATGACGGACTAAGCATTGTTGTACGAATTGTATGATTTTACTATTTAATAAACACGCTATTGAACATTTTGAAACTAATTTGACTGGGTGCTGTTGGTGCCATAGGCAGCGACAGCATCCAGTGAAATAACTTTCAAATTATTCAACAGCTTAGCTGTATAGTTTTCTGGAAACTGAGATTCAGAGAGTTCAGGGTTCGACGCTCCCCGCATGGCGTGTCTTAAAGCGTGTTATCAGTGAGTAGAGCGAAAGCCTGTGTACCGTTGCTGTAAGTTTGTAGCTTCATTAGGACGTCCATAGTCAACTGGACCTAAGCGCACATTGCATCAACGGTTACATTTCTTTCTTAGCCATTACCAGTTACATGTTGAAAATTTAAAATTTCAAAGTAAATTAACAGATGATCTGATGTTCATTTTTCAAAAATATTTGGCGGCTGTAGTAGTAGAAACATCCTAGAGTTGCAATCAGTCCTTCTTCATTTTTGCCCACTGTGTCTTGTCCTCAGCCAAAATCCTTAGCTTCCTCAGGTCCTTCTTGAAGTGAATGTACCGAGTCATGCTTTCTTAAGATCACGTCGTAGCACGCTCGGCATATTTATGCAATGACGTCCTCTCCTGGCTTTGTATTTGCTACATGGCTCCGAGTAGAGCGAATTCCAAGGATCTCTGTGCTGGTGTGTCCCATTGCATCCTTAGCACATGGCCAAACAAGGACCATCTTTGCTGGGCGACGTTTTCTTTGCTATGGACACCGTAAAAGATAGAATATTGACATTATGGTTTTCATTAGTACAAAAGAGGCGAATATCTGTTTGCGACGCCCTCAAGATCAGTGTTCTTGGAGAAAATATACTAGGGCCATACTAGGGATATTAAAACACTATACTTGAATATTTAAACTGGGGTCTATAGACCATTGTCTACAATCCTCTGTTGAAGCGATGTATTCTCCACATGGTAGCAGCTTAGTGGAAAATGTATTAGTTAAACGAGAACTTACCTGAAAGAGGAAGTTAGATGTTTGACTGTAATTCTAGCCAATCACCACTGGAAGCTGGAGTTATAATGAGAGACGTGTCATGACTTGCTGAGATCAGTCTTTAAAGAGAAATTGAGTGCACAGCACAGTAATCCCAAATTAGGGTGGAACAAGAAAAGTTTCCCAATGAAATCTCAAACTATGACCTCTTTTCTAGAGGTGGGCATGTAACTCCGGCTACCAGTGGTGATTGGCTAGAATTACAGTCAAACATCTAACTTCCTCTTCCATGTAAGTTCTCGTTTAACTAATAAATTCTAGCCAATCACCACTCAGTCAACCGGAGTTCCACGAGACTTCAAAGCTGTGGATGCAATCAATACTATAAATTCCATGTAATGAATTGTTCACAATTATGATAACATGAACTGAACAATTAACAGACTTGATAATCATCCTTCTGAACACTGAAATCTTTCTAATATATTCAATAGTTTCTTATAAAACTTTTAAGCACTCATTATCAACCTGTCGTACAGATTTAAGTTATGGAATTTTCAAACCATCTGAATGGACAGCAAAAATGGTCTACTGCCATTTCTGTCTATTGTATTGTTTATAGATATTTACATCAATCCATGCCAGTATCCTAGTTATTTTCAGCCTTCGATATATAGTGTCTCTACATACTGCCTTATCGTCTTCATGAATACTTTTGTGTTAGTATCTTTCTTAGACTCTTGATTCCCCCTGAATATAATGGCAATGCATTGAAAATTATACACCTAGGCGAAATTGATTTATATGCAAGCAAAATAGTTGCGTTCTAATAATGATTGCTTAAAATTCCTAAATTGCTTCCTCAAGGGATTTGCTGTATAAAAATATCAAGTATTTAATCAAAACTTTACTGATATGCCAAATATAATTCTATCTGACCTTAGTTGATGTTTGAACAATGATCCATTTAAAAAAAACTTATCCTTAATTGATGACTCATAAATGGTTTGGTGAAGCCAATTTAAACCCAGAAAATGAAACACTGATTAGGTCATTGGTAAAAAATATCAATAACCCAAAAGCTTTCAAAACTTAATCCACATAGTAAGCATTATTTCTTTATTGATTCTCTCCATGAATTAATATCAAGAATTGTCTAGCCAGCAAGATCCTTATCATCTGAGGCTCTCTCGTATAAGAGACTATTAACTACCAATATTTTGCTTGGTAGATGCACGCGGTCCTTATGTGTGAATGCCCCAAGATTGCCAATTAAAAAACAACATCTTATTAAATAGCAAAATCTGTTTTATGTATTTTTCAACTTGATGCTATGTTACTGTTTATGTTGCTTGATCCAATTCTACTCTTGTAGATTAACTCTCAGAAGAGGCAAAAAAGTGTAAACGACCATGGGTTAACTTCAAACCGATCTAATACAAAAAGCATCAATATTATAAACTCCTGAGGTACATGTATTCAGGAAACATGTGGCTTAATCTGGAAATTAAGCCTAGAAGCGAACAACTCACATAACTTCATTGTAAAGCTACTACAGAAGTACAAATAAAACTCCTTGATATTCAATTTGCACTCATCATCAAATACTCTGGATTTTGTTATTTGCTATACAATTCATCTGACCAGTTGAATGAGCAACTGTGATTCATAAATTTCATTCTCTAAATCATAGCCAAACCTCTCTGGATGGTCCATTACAACATTGTGAGGGAAGAGATTAACACAGATATAGTTAATATCGCTACTATAGAAATATATATTCAGAGACAAAATTTAGCACGAGCAACACCAAAGACTCTAAACACAACAATCGAGCTTTAATGCCCAGTACATTAATATGATATTGCTTGGCGTTATTTCTCCATCTACCCCCTGTAGAATGTGTGTTCTTTTTCTGAGCGAGATCAGTAGGTCAGTAACACTACCTCCCCCCCCTTCAGTTGACACATCAGTTGTTACATCATACGCATTTTTCATGATTGAGTTGTGTGTCTGGCTGTTATTGAAATAACACCAATCCACCATGTAAACACAGAATGACCTGAATTTGACAATCACACAATTTTATCAAAACCATCTGACACCGTTTTCGGTGATTCAGATTAATCAGATTATCAAATTCTGTAAAAGAATGTGAATTATTCTACAACTGAAAACCAACATGACCATAAGTATTATACGTTCAGCATCCTAAGTTTCATATTTTTATGTTTCCAAATTTAATACTTTCTGAGCACTGCGAAAAATATTCTTGTCACTTGGATGCCAGCTCTTCTGACATGCGCACTGAATGTTTCAACTCATAGGTTGGGATGAGAACTGGTATATTACAGATTAAACATCCAATGGCATAACCATCATCTTTTAATTGTTATATATAGTGGCACAACATGAATCATATGAATGTGCATCATGAAACCAGTCACCAATATATCAATGTGCAATATGCTCCATTTATCTTAAATGAGCATACAACCGGTGTTAGTAATAAAAGATATATATTCTGCCGATGATAAGCCATCTGGCAAAACTACACATTGAACAAATACATTATTCCATTCAACAAACAATATTTGATATCTTACTGAAACAAGCATTAAGAAATACGCATGAAATATGTAGTAGAAAGGCTCAACTGGGACCGCAGACAATTAGGCCTAATTAGAAAAGTAATTAATGCAATTTTATCTATTTTAAAATGATGATATTCTACTGCTCGAGCCAGGGCAAAATTTACATAAGTGTAAATGCAACCCTGCTTTTTGTCTATGACAAATATAACAGATAAACAATCATCTGAATCTGAAGAATGACCAGTGCATTTTATATTTACTTGCCAAAAGAAACACAACCTGATATTAAATGCAAGATAAAACTATCTGACACCCATTTTGCACATAATTGTCCTTGATACCAGTGCTCAGCTTTAAATTGTTGATCACAATGATAATATTGAGACGTATTTGATACCTGTACTGTTTGCAGTCATAGGCATCATCATGCAAAGGCCCTTGATTTTAGAAAAGAATGTTATACCTTCTTGATACCTGTACTGATTGCAGTCATAGGCATCGCTGTGGTATGGCTTTATCAAGAAAAGAATATATTTTTATATACCTGGACAGTTTACAGTCATACATGTAGGTACCTCTGTTTATCAAGAAAAGAATATGTCCTTGACACCTGGACTGTTTGCAGTCATACATGTAGGCATCTTTGTGGTAAGGCCTGATTTTAGGCCACTTTACCCTGAGTTCAAATGGCTTCCTCACGCAGGTGAAAGCGGGGCTCTGGTCTATAAGACATATTTGCCTCAGTTAATCCTTTCACCGGCCCTGAGGATGAAATGGTTAGAAATAGTAATTGCCAGGAGCATGAAAATCAATTGTTTGCACACCTAGGCATGGATCTGCCTATAGGTCACTGACTACTTATTGCTCTTATTTATTTATTTCAATCTGTTACTCAGATGATCAAAATATACAATTTGTGCTGCTAGCAGCAGCACATACCTAAGCTTTTGTAAGCCAGATTAGAACCATTCTCCTGACATTAAACTCCTGAATTTCAGTGTTTACCAAGCAAAACTGTCAACAAATGCGTTAATCATAGCTGATATTTTTGACATACATGTATTATTTACTGATAAAATCTCTTTTAGATTGTGGTGTTCTCCTTAATGAAGTTACGACTTATAGCAAGAGCATAGCAAACGTTAACCATTTGCATTTTAATGCCTATAAATATGGTTACTGAGAAGAGATTTACATTCTGGATTGACTTTGGTTATGACCAGCGACTGACATATGTGACGAGTTTCTCCTCTTATTTTTCATCTGGCATTGCTATATTTACTATATTTAATAGAATGATGGAAAGCCAACCATCTAACTTCTAAGTCTGCCATATTATTTCAGCACCATTAAATATAGCCAGGTCCTGCATTGTAACATGATATTCACATATTCACCCCCTCCTCTCTCTAGGCATTATGTGCGCATTAAGCTAATTTATAGTACAGGATGGTATACACTCTGAACTCTCCCCTGTTGAATAAATATCCATAAAACACTGTGTGATATTATCAGATGAAGCTCTCACTGCTGTTTACAGACAAAGAAAGCTGAACATTTGCAATGAATTACTAATGATAATGATACAGATGATATTAAAACACTGTATATCCCAATTCAGCTATCACAGTTGACCAATTTACAGCTGTGGTTTAATTGCTGATAGAGAAGATTTGCCAGTAGAAATTTAGCTTCAGAGCTCGCTAGGAGTTTGCTCCTTCCCTATGGCAGTGATAAGCAGTGCATGTACAGAGGACACTAGGGGGTGGGTGGGTGGGGGGGGGTGACTGGATTTTGTTCCTTCTCCCATGCTCTGAAAAACTCTTGCACCAATAAGTTGGGTCAGCAATGTATTGCCCACATATGACCCAAATCACTTTAGACTGCTGCCCTGCATCTAAAATGGCAGCTAGTTCTTGTCTATCAGCCATGTGCTAAAACTTAGTTTACTCTAAAACACTTCAAATCACACAAAACACTTAAAGCTTTTGACTTTAATTAACAACTTTCACTACTTGTTATGACTATCTTATTATATATCACAAATTAATAACAGAAAATGCTAATTTTTCAGATTAATAGGCATTTGGTTAACAAATAACTGATCTGGTTAAAAGCCATAAGCACAATGATCTCAGCAAGTCATGACACGTCTCTCGTGGAACTCCGGCTGACTGAGTGGTGATTGGCTAGAATGTCATTGTCATTGCCTCGCCATATAAATACATACAGTTTAGATACACCCACAGTGTATTATGAACACCATGTATTACACAGACAAACACGCTATACGCTATAACTACAGACATCAACTAACGTGTTAATGATCTGCTCATAACAGAAGTGGTAATCCTCAACAACAGTACGCAAACCAACGGGGGAGTGGTGCGGGAGGATGGAGGGGTGGGGTGAGGTGGGAGGTGTTGGGGGCGGGGTAGTGGAGGGGGGCTGCAAGAAGGTAAATCAGAGTAAATTACAGAGATCTGTTTTTTCAGTGAGATGCGAATCCACCGGGACCAGCAGCTCCTGCTGTTGTTGTTGTTGAAGTGGATACTAATGTGATGGCCGCTGACATGGCTGCACAATGCGATACGTCGTATTCCACTTTCACTGGAGACGAGAGGTACAGTGTCTCCAATGGAGGAATCTAGTTTTAGCCATGGCCCGCCAATCTCTAGCTAGGCTACACCCACACTTCGCCCATGTTGGGATCGCTCGATCCCTACACTTTTTGAATCTCAATTTCACGAAAACTATACACGTAAGCTGTTGAATATTTTGAAACTAATTTGACTGGGTGTTGTTGTTGCCTCCAGTCATATTAGTATCAAAATATTCAACAGCATGTTTATTGAATTGTAACATACCATTCGTACAACAGCGCTGAGTCCGTCATCAATTAAGCGTTCGTGCCGAACCTAGCTACGTATTTATACATAGATACATAGATACATAGACGTATTCTGCTGGTTAGACTGGATAGCATGTAGCAGATCTTCACTCTCATTCTTGTTGTCGCTAACTTCTTGCACCTGTTTAACCTGGATGTGGGTGCAGGCGGGCTCGATTATGACGTAATTGATTATGACGTCATCCTACGCGCCACGTAGTTGATTATGACATCATGTGAGTGATGGATAAACTGGAATCCTCCATTCCTAAACATATATTGGGAACATTGTTACAGATACTCTCCGTGCGTTCTAGGTACCACTTGCGATGCCTGAGCCGTTGTCATTCGGTGATTTATCCACGAACTTGTGATAACTATATATATCCAGCAGGCACATGACGTTGTTTCAACGTTGAATCCACGTTGAAATCACGTCATGTCGTGATTTCAACGTGGATTCAACGTTGAAACAACGTCATGTGCCTGCTGGATAAGCACTTAACCTTGTTCACACAATAGTGTATGAGCCATTATATAATACAATAGCAATGAAGCTATAATTAAATGACACTTTCAAGTTGCGTATTGTAACAAAATAAATAAATTATTGGCTATGATTCAACATAGCATGGTTAATTGTATAATTGAACTCAGATTTGATTGGGTCGGGAAATAATCCAAGATCTGGGATAACACCGGTGTCACAGTTAGTAAAAAGAAGGCATAGTTTATGTGCGCATAAAATGTAGAGAAATCTGGTACGGTTATCCCCATTTTATGGTATCAATATTTAAGTAGATGAAATGATTAACATGACCAGATCAAAATTTTCTGACGTTCCAGTAATGTATCTAGAATGGAGGAATCCAGTTTTCGCTATGCCCTGCCCATCTCCTGCTAAGTTCCACCCACGATTCACCCGAGTTGGGATCGACCGATCCCCGACCTCCCTGACTATCAATTTCCAGAAAAATATACATGTAATTTATTTAATATTTTGAAAATAATTTAATTGGGTGCTACAGTTGCCTATATGGCAGCAACAGCGCCCATTTAAATTGGTTTCAAAATATTCAACAGCATGTTTATTAAATAGTAGACATAAAATTTGTTCAACAACCCTCAGTTCGTCATCAATTAAGCATTCGTGACGAACTTATCTACGCCATTCACGACGTCATTGCTCATGACGTCATCATATACGTCACGTAGTAGAAAATGACGTCATATGATAGCTGGATAAACTGGAAAGTTCCATTTGCGACTAACTTATATCACACAATTCTCGTATGACTAAGCAAAACAGGATGTAAAATGGAGGTTGAGAAATAGATTATAATAAAGATGCATATTCACGGCAGAATGACTGAAAATAAATTTGTTAAAATTATACAATTTTACAGAGTTGTATACCTAGATGTAATGAAACATAATAAATCTTAACATGTGATAATTTCATTTTATATAAATTAATATACTTTATTTAGTTGTTGAATTGAATTAGGAACTCGTGCCTCTAATTCAAATTCACAAATAACAAAATGACGTTAATTTATATGGAATGAAATCGGCATATGTGGAGATTTATTTCATTTCATTACATATACTCTGGTCTCTTTCTCGTGCCTAATCCTGCTTAACTACGGTGGCCCTACCTGGCGGAGAGAGAGAGAGGGATAAAATGCTGACTGTAGCGCTACCGGGCAGGCAGTGAGAGTAAACGCTGACGGTAACGCCACCTGGCAATAACGATATATCGGAAGATAAACCGCAGATCTTGTGGGATTAAATTTCGAAATAAATGACTATCCAATTTTAGCAATTTTATTTCCAACCATTCTTCTGTAAATATCTACCTTTCACACCGCTGGTGTCAACACACGGCTTTAACGTTCACACTGACCAAAAACAACTTTGCACTTGTCTTCAGACATAGCTATTTAAAAGGCCTAGTGAAGAGTATTTTTGAGTATTTACCACTTGAATGACTGGCTCGGTAACCGAGCCAGTCATTCTAGTGGTAAAATTTAAAAATACTCTTCTCTCGTCCTGTAGATAGACACTGGCTAAGTAAAAAACTTTATTTTTAATTACCATTACTCCTATAATGATCAAGCCGGCGGAAAAAAATGCAATGTTAATTTACAAACATAGTCTTCTAAAATTAAAATATTTTGAAAAATATGGACCATCAAAATGTTTAATTGATATATCTAGTAGTATTTTGAGAATTTTGACAGGCTGTTGCCGCAAGAGGTGTTAAGTCACGGGATATATTGGTTTTCTCTGAATTGTGTGGATTGCTCGTATACGTCATTCGGGAAATTTCCACATGGTACAAGAAAATACTTTGTATAGGTGAAAAAAAGGAACGTTTAAACTGGCTAAACGGTCTCCTTAAATTACAGGCGAAAACGATACTAAATAGTTCGTCGGATTTATCGTCGGACGGGGCTAATTAAATTCGGATTTGGTGAACGAACATATGCGAAAGGGTTGCATTCCAGTTGAAAAAAAGCTTGTTTGTAAAAGCTGTCCCTGTCATTGACCCTTAGAACTGCGTATTATGTGGTATCTGGAACGAAAATGGAGCCGAGAGGCATCAGGAGTAAACTGTTTAAGCTACAGTCTCCGTTTCATAATGGTAATCCTACTTAGGAGAACTAAAATCCGACCGGCATAGAAAAAAGCCACTTTCCGAGCTAAGGCGACCGGCGTAGAAATAAGCCACTTTCCGAGCTAAGGCGACCGGCATAGAAATAAGCCACTTTCCGAGCTAAGGCGACCGGCATAGAAAAAAACCACTTTCCGAGCTAAGGCGACCGGCATAGAAATAAGCCACTTTCCGAGCTAAGGCGACCGGCATAGAAATAAGCCACTTTCCGAGCTAAGGCGACCGGCATAGAAAAAAGCCACTTTCCGAGCTAAGGCGACCGGCATAGAAATAAGCCACTTTCCGAGCTAAGGCGACCGGCATAGAAATAAGCCACTTTCCGAGCTAAGGCAACCGGCATAGAAAAAAGCCACTTTCCGAGCTAAGGCGACCGGCATAGAAATAAGCCACTTTCCGAGCTAAGGCGACCGGCATAGAAAAAAGCCACTTTCCGAGCTAAGGCGACCGGCATAGAAAAAAGCCACTTTCCGAGCTAAGGGGATGCGCTTTTACAGACTTCTTCGTCTGTTTTTCTTTAGAGAGCAAAGCGGTGGTGTAACTTTAAGATGGGTGGTCGTGCGACCACACCCCCACCGCCTAAAAGACGTGCCATCGGGTTACCCTCCAAAGAAAAGCAGTCGACGATGCTTAATTTATAACCAGACTTGCCCGCCTTTCATATCTCGCATCCATAAAGATTCCCGTACAGTAATAATATAGACAGGTCTTGAAGATTTACTCGCTGCGACGTGGTAATTTCCGGAGCTATGATTATATTCCATGTCAACTAAATCTCTGCTTTCTTTAGAAATGACCTAGCGAGATGTCACAGCCATACAACAACGCTTAACGCTATAACAAGAAAAAACGAGATTCACGCGCCAAACGTTATCACGGACATTGCGAGTAGATTTTACGGACAATCGCGACCGGAAACTAGACAGGAGAAAATTTACTAGGCAGTCAACTCTTAACGGAATGTTCGTATTGATAGCCATGGAACTTGATTAGAATGTTATAGTGGTGGGGTGTGGTCGATGGCGTGGGGGTGGATGGGAGACGGGGCTAAATAATTATTAGTTGAGTGAGCTGTGGAAAGGAAGATTATGGCTCGGAATTTCTCGTTTCCATGCGGGGGGGGGGGGGGGGGGGAAGCGTGCAAAATCATGCTTATTAAAGGAACCCTCACCTTATTTTATACTAACCATTCAGGTGATAGAATTTGCCACACATAATCCATCCTGGCATTTGAGCTTTTTATCATGCTGACAACGAAAGATATTCAGGTTTTAGTAACTAAATGTTGATACATTTCTACAGCCGATGATGGCTGTCATGATGTACTTTTCACCCAATCAGAAAAACCGAGCGTGTCTGCCTCGGTATATGCTCTCAGTCACAGAGGTGACATCTATAGTTTGACGATGCGGTGTAAAAGTAATCATACAGGTAAATTGTCTAATATTTTGAAACTAATTTGACTGGATGTTGTTGCTGCCTATGGCAGCAACAACTTCCAGTCAAATTAGTTTCAAAATAATCTATAAGGTAATTATTATATAATAAAGAATGCAATGCATTGGCACTTATATGCCACCACACACTATCGCTTGAGGAGACAAAATGGTGGCCTTCACTGTTCAATATTTACGCGATATTTCAAAGCAGATAATTGTGATACGGATAAGGGAATGTGACAGGATATGAACGATATGGGAACTATAAACCATAATATATCAGTGCAATACAACATTTGAGATGAGATTAGAATGACTTTAACCAATCTTTCCTACTTTTAACAATTTTATCGCAGCCCATACCAATTTTATCCGGAATCTATCATTCGAAGCAGCAACAATTTTGAGTTAAAGTCTCCTCAAAGCCTTTACAGTGGCAACTATACAGGGACTGTGACGTTTCGGTCAAAGAATTAACGAGTTCCCGAGAAAGCTGAAGTTCACATAATAATTTCTTGTTTATGTTCATTAGACGATTCTTGCAAGAATCAAATTGGGTTTGTTTCTATTTTTTATGTTTCCGTGATGAAATTATTCAAAATAATAAACGCCAGGGTCTCCACCATATTAACATGTTGTAATAGTAGGATGCTTATCTAGATCCGTCACATTATTATGTGATTGTGCACACATATGCTTACTTTGTGATGTATATATCTATCGTATATTTTTCAACTTTCCCGATCCTTTATCATTAGAGCACGAAATGTAGACACAAAATAGGTTCCCTTGCTGTATAATTTTGATACTAATTTGACTGGATAGTGTTGCTGCCGAAGGTATCAAGACCTTTCATTCAAATTATGCTTAAGATATGCAACAGCTTAATAGCATGCCTTGAGTTCTAATACTAGTGTTGAAATGGTTGGATGTTGGCGTAGACCTACTATATTGGATGTAAACCCACGGGAGTGTATGTACATGAGTTCATGTGCGTGTGGAAGTGAGTGTGTGTGACTGGGAGTGCATGTGCTTTGGTGAGTTCTTAATTTCAGTAAACTAGATATGCCTAGTTAACCTTTAAGATACAAACCTTCGATTGAACCTTCTAATTGTATCCTACATTATGAAGTGCTATGTCAAATTTGGTGATTCTTCCGCTCTTTGACCCATAAATGCACAAGCCTAGAAACAAGTCCATAAAATCGGCTAGAGAAATGACCATTTGCAGTCCAGAGGACTATTTTTGAAAATGTATGACAGGAATGACAGGCGCGATAATCGAGCCAGTCTTTCCGGTGGTAAATTTCCAAGAATGGCATTGTCTTGCTCTGGAAACGGACATTTCACACTAGATAGATCTAATCGAGGTTTCCCTGACAAATTTAGTCACTAAAGGGTTAAAACATTCGACGGCGTTGGTAATGATAATAATTTTACTAAATCTATTGTTTCTGTATGTATGCATAATCGTATGTTTTAATGTGCTTAGCTGTATTTGTCTACGAAATTGAGAATTAGTTTCTATATTTTAGCACATAAAAATATCGTTATTTCTATTTCTTGCATTGTTTCCAAAGCATTTCAGCAGAAAAGAAAGAAATTTACTTTACAATGCTGAATATATCAATGCTAATTTGATTGAAAGTTTGCTGCTGTTGAAAGCATCAGTAGCTTTTGTTCAAATTACTCTTAATACATTCAGAATATTATATGATTATACGAAATAGATTCCCTAAGTTCCTTGTCTGTACATAGATGTATAAATTTGTACATATTATATATATAAAAAAATTTGTATATATGTTAATGAGGGCCTCTGCTAGATCAGGCCGTGTACTTGAAGTGCTACCCTCAATAAATAACGATTATTATTATTATTATTATTATTATTATTATTATTATTATTATTATTATTATACAACTGTCCATATCTAGTAAAGCCCCCTACACGGTTGTTGAGTGTAGCGATCGTGTTATATACCCATATCTAGCAACATTGTGCAAACTCTTGGTGAGTGTTGCTTGGTGACAGATACTTGGTGAGTGCTGTTTGGGGAGTGTTGCTTGGTGAGTGTTGCTTAATGAGTGTTGCTTGGTGAGTGTTGCTTGGTAATTGTTGTTTGGTGGCAGATACTTGGTGAGTGCTGTTTGGTGAGTGTTGCTTGGTGAGTGTTGCTTGGTGAGTGTTGCTTGGTGAGTGTTGCTTGGTGAGTGTTGCTTGGTGAGTGTTGCTTGGTGAGTGTTGCTTGGTGAGTGTTGCTTAGAGAGTGTTGCTTGGTGAGTGTTGCGTGGTCAGTGTTGCTTGGTCAGCATTGCTTGCTGAGCGTTGATTGGTGAACGTTGCTTGGTGGGCGTTGCCTGGTGAGCGTTGCTTTGTGAGTGTTGCCTGGTGAGCATTGCTTGATGAGTTTTGCTTGGTGAGGGTTGCTTGGTGAGTTTTGCGACCGTGTTATAGATTTGTCTTCTTCTTCTTTTCGATCGCTGGTATCACACTTGGAGAGCCATTCTCAAGATGAAATCTGTGGTTTTCTGCAGTTCTTCCACAGGCCCATACAGTTTCTCAAGAAAAGAGGTTGACAAGGGCCAGATCTCTTCTCTCAGCAGCTGATACGTACTGCAACATTGAAGTATGTGCTCTGTGGTCTGTTCTGCTTCTCCACAAGGACAAGCGGGCGATGTCGTAAGGTGGAAACGCCTGTGCATGTGTTGGTTTAGTCTGTTGTGTCCAGTTCTGAGACGAAAAATAGTCACTTGCTCTGGCCTCGAGAGATGATGGTAGGCATCTTCTGATTGAGGTGTTCTATAGAGTGACTTGATGATAGTCTTCATCTCTGTATGGGTAACCATGCTTTCTGTCTGATTCTCTTCTGCACCCACCTTTGCCATCTTGTCTGCTTCCTCATTTCCTTGGACTCCACAGTGTGAGGGGATCCACTGCAATGCTGTCCGAAAGCATTTGATGGTTTATAGTGCTTCTTCAAGTTGTGGCAGCTTACCTTTGGTGATAGCCTCAAGGACGGAGCGGGCATCAGATAAAAAGACAATCTGTGCAATAGGGTCTGCTGTTCTGCTGATGGTATTAACTACATGAACCAGTGCTTCGACTTCAGCTCTGTAGTTTGTGCAGTGTTTGCCTGTCGGGATTGCAGCTGACCCATGTTGTCCGTTTGGATACTGTATGTGCAGTCCGGCACCTCCGCTCCTAATTGCAGCTTTGGCTGATCCATCTGTGTAGATCCTTATCCATGTCTCCTGAGGGTACATTTCTTCCAGCATGGCTAGGGTCATGGCCTTCTTGCTCACATCACTGTGTTCAACTTTGGTTGTGAGATGAGGTACTGTGGTGCGAATAGCTATGCTCTCTAGTTTGTTTTCCCAGGGTAGAGGATCAAGGGTGTGGTTTGGGTCTTCTATTTGTGCTGACAACATTTCTTGGTGTTTCCTTTGAAGTGCTTTTGTCTCTTTCACAAAACTTGATCTTTTAAGCCTTCCTGATGACAGCTGTGCTTGCCTAATCTTCATCGGGTGGTTGCTGAACGATTTGAACTTTGCAGCTTCCATCAGTGCTTTGCATTCCATTCCTTTGCTAAGTGGGGGGGGGGTGTGTGTGTGCCTGCTGTCTGCTCCATTTTTTCTATTGGTGTTGATCTCATTCCACCAGTGATGATGCGCAGTGCCTGGTTTTGTACTCTGTCGAGATTCTGTTGATGAGATTTAGCTGCTGTCATCCATGAGCTGGATCCATACTCAAGGTGTGGTTGTACGGCACCTTGGTAGATGGTCTTGAGGATCCTTTCATTGGCACCCCACTTTGTTCCTGCCAGCTTCCTCATGATGTTTAGCTTTCTTCTGGCCTTTGCCTCTGCGTTCTGTATGTGCTCCTTCCATGTTAATCTTCTGTCGTAGGTGACTCCCAGGTATGTCTGCTGGTCCTCGTACTCGAGTGGAGTACCGCCCAGTGTCAGATTGGCAACCTTGGTTTTTGTGGACAGTGAGAATAGCATGGCTAATGATTTTTCTTTGTTGATCGTAATACACCAGCGATTGGCCCAAGCTGTAATTCTGTCCAAGGAGAGCTGCATTCGGTACGTGGCAGTCGTTGTGTACTCCTCGGTGCACCAGAGTACGAGGTCATCTGCATAGAGGGCTGCTTGGATCCCATTGGGCAGCTCTGCTACAATGTCATTAATGAAGAGTATGAACAGAGTTGGTGATAATACTCCGCCTTGTGGCACCCCTTGTCTCAGCAATACATTCTGTCCAGATTGTCCATCCACCAGCACCCTAGCTCTGCGATTGTGTAAGTACGACTTGGTCCATCGGAACATGTTGCCACCGATGCCTGTGCGCCGGAGCTTCACGAGGAGGCCATCCTTACACACCTTGTCAAATGCCTTCTGCAGATCGATAAAGGCAGCTAGCATCACCTTCTTGGCTTGAAAAGTGTCCTCTATGACCTGTGCAAGATGTGTTGCTTGATCTTCTGTGCTCCTGTATCTTCTGAAGCCGACCTGCTCTGAAACTATGATGTTCTCCGACTCCAGGTACCACTGCAACCGCTGGTTGATGATGCGCTCCATGGTCTTGCATATGCAGCTTGTAAGACTGATAGGACGGTAGCTCAGCACTTTCGTCTTGTTCTTCCCTTTTTTCAGAATAGGAGTCATTCTGGCTTCCTTCCTGCCCTGAGGAACCTCTCCATTGGTCCAACTGAGATTAAAGATGTCTAGCAACTTGCGGGGAGATGCATTACCAAGGTGTTGGATCATTTCATTCGTAATGCCATCTGGCCCGGGAGATTTCTTCTTCTTCAATTGGCAGATAGCCTTCTTTAGTTCTGCTAAACTAATGTCAACTTTCATTGCATTGTGAGTGGTGGTGTCTGTTCTTTCCTTTTGCTCTTTTCTAACCTCTTTTTGACGCATCCGTGGTTTAGAAATGTTGCTTTCTTTTGCATATGCCTTCGCAAAGGCATCTGCAGCCATCTTTCCTGTTAGTGTTTGTCCATCTTCTCCAAGTGTAATCTTCTCTCCCCCGACACCCTCATCATTCAGTGCTTTAGTCAGTCTCCATAGCTTTGTGGTGTCTCTCTCTAAATTAAACCCTGCCGTCTTTTCCCTCCAGCTTCTTCTTTTGGCCTCCAGCTTGGTCTTTAGATACCTGGCTTTAGTTTGTTGTAGCGTGAAGTGGTTTTCATGACAGGGATTACCCTCTTCATCTTCTCTGGCCTTCTCTAGTTTATCATGTGCTGCTTGCAGTTCTGTTGTCCAGTAGGGGCGGTAGTTTTTCATGAACCCTCGAGAAATCGGTTCGTTGGCAGCCTTGAGGATACTTTAATTAAATTCCTTAACCACATTGTTGATGTTTCTCCCTTCTACTGCTATATTTTGGGTAAGCTCACTCGAACGAATGCCGAACAGACTCCAATTTGCCTTTTTGTAGTTCCACCTTGGATGATGAGGTGTACTTGTCCAAATACTTCCAGAAAGAGAGAGGAGGACTGGGCGGTGGTCGCTTCCTCCTAACTGCGATCCGACCACTCTACTGAGGTTTCTGTGAATGTCTTCTGTACAAAAGGCCAAGTCCGGCGTTGTTGTCGGGTGCCACCGGCGCGAGTAGAAGGTAGGCTGATCTGTGGGATCGTTGACAAGTAAAAGGTGCTTTTCATCTTGCCATGCTTCAATGTCTTCTCCTCGTTTATCAAGTGTTCTGTATCCCCAGCTCTGGGACTGGCTATTAAAGTCTCCCGCAATGAGAAAGTGGCAGTCCGTGACCTGGATTGTGTCAAGTGAGAGATTCTTGTCAATAGGGCAGTAATAATTGGCAATGTCAATCACAGAGTTGCTGGTTGTTACCTTGATCTTGATATATTCTGCCTCTTCCATAAAGGTTTTGATCTAGCTGGCGTTCACGCTGTGTCGGACCAAGGTGATCACGCCACCTTTCTTTCTTCCTCTTCGATCACACCGGAAAATCTGGTAACCGCTGATCTTAAATGGTTTTCCTTCTTGCAGGTGTGTCTCTTGGATGCAGCAGATATCAAAGTTGGTTTCATACAGGACCTGTTCGAGCTCTGATTTCTTGTTGGTAACCCCTTCTGCGTTCCAGTGCATGATGTTGATACTGGGGTTCTCTTTGGGGTTGGTCTTCTCTTTCGGTTGGCCAGTAGCTCTCTGTCCTCGTCCCCTGGCTCCACAAGACGGGTTGATGGGACCTCCAGTAGCTGAGGGTGGACTCCTTCCAGGCGTGGAGCCCGGCGCTGCACCTGCCTGGCGGATCATCACAGGGCGAGCACCATTTAGGTTGATTCGCTCTCCAAGTGTCATTTCATTAACGTTGTGCATAATGCTCTGGTTAGCCCCTCCAAATGTCTGGATTAACACCCAGTGGGTTACACACCTGCGCCACGTTGAGGCCGAGCATAGTCTTAAACAGGGGGTTATAGACTTGTGAACCCTGACTCCTCAGAATCCCATTTTCAAGGTAATTCACCTTTCCAGACTATCCATATATCAATAATCTGACGTCATATGACGTCACGATCAGCTAAGTGGTGTGCAGGATGACGTCATAATCACTACGAGATAGATGATTCTATTTGGCTCGTCTTTAACGCTTAATAGTCAGACACGGTGTACGAATTGTATGCCTCTACTATTTAATAAACATGCTGTTGAATATTTTGAAACGAATTTGACTGGACCCAGTCAAATTAATTCTAAAATATTAAATAGCTTACCTGTATACTTTTCTGGAAGTTGACTGATTGTCAGCGAGTTCAGAGATCGATCGATCCCAAACACGAGCGAGGTGTGGGTGGAGCTTAGCTAGAGATGGGCGGGGCATAGCTAAAAATGGAAAGGTCCAGTACATAGGTAAGATGGTGAATGGCAGCAACAACAAGCAGTCAAATTAGTTTTAAAATATTCAACGCAATGCTTATTAAACGGGAACACAAGAAGGGGCACCAACGTTTGCATAAAACACGCAGTTCTATCGTAGAGCCTATATTTAAGCCACTGTGTAAAACTTTCCTGCAACATTAATATATATATACAGGAGCGCATGCATTTGGATGGTGATAATCTCTATCTGTGATAAAGCTATCGACATCATTTATATATGTACAGATCTGAGAGATTAAGACGCGTATCACGCTATCGCAAATTTATGGAATATATTTGTTATTTTCATATATTAGTTGCCAAACCTTAGGGTGGCCATTTTCTATGAAGATGCCTGTCAATTACATGAATATTATAATATCTCAGAGAGCTTTGAGGCTAGTATGAAAACAGAAGCACTTAAAGATGTATTGTGATGTATGTAAGAACTATTTAAACTCTCATATTAATAGATGGAACTTCAATAACATCATCGCCGTAGCGCCAGTAAGAGCAGTGATTCAAAAGTAACAAATGTACTTATATACTTATACTATCGCGTCATTCATTTATCTCAAGATCAAAACTTGATGTCAAAATCGACACCATCAGAGAAATCAGACAAATGACTGTCATTATATATTCTTCAACATTTCCGCAAATATAGTTTATATATTCCTAACATCGCTAAAGAGAAACCCCTTATCAAACGCAATTCGCAATTTTATTACGATAGCGTTGGATGACAGCAAGAAAAACGTTCAACTTATGACGTCATACGCCTCATCTGTGAATAGAAATTTAACTAATGTATCACATATTTAAATAACGAGGTTATATACTTCTAAATTGAGCATAGCGCTTACAATTATATTTTTGGAAACGTTACGGTCTGGAGATTCATTTTATGTAAAGTAGTATAGAGCGTCTGGTGTTTCCCTTTAAGTAATTTTAATATTATGCGATACCTTTGTTTAAGGCTGGTCTTGTGATTTGGTCACAATCTGGCAAGCGCGTACCCGCGGGTTGGAATGACGTCATTCTCGTAATAATAGAGAATTAACCCCTCTTGTACCAACAGCGCCTCAAAGCGCTCAAAAGTCTCCTTATATCAAGGAATCCTTTAATAGTCAAGATTTTTCAAGAAAATAATAATTTTTACAATAAAATTTACAAAAATAGCTTTCTGTTGTCGTGCAAATATACATTACTCAATACCACTCACTACACGTGCTGTTTTTTGGCTGCCTTGACCATGTAATTGTTCAAGAAAATCCATTTTTTTCCTTAGCCAGTGTCTATTTGCCGGCTGAGAGAAGAATATTTTTGAAAATTTACTACTGGAGTGACTGGCTCGGTTACCGAGCCGGTCATTCAAGTGGTAAGTTTTCGAAAATCATATTCTCTTGGATGAAAAACTGGCCATTCCTCAAGACGACTACATAATCCGCATTTGGCGGTCTTGAGCATTAAAGAATGACGTTACCACAAGAGGGTGGGGCGGGGGTTGGGGGTAAAACAACCAGCTTTATTTTGTTATTAGAACAAAAACGGCGCTCTTGTTACTATATTATATAATTGGATATACAAAAACCCGTGGCATCATAGCATTATAAGGTAAGAAGGGTGGTATAAAGTCATACCGGGGACCTGGTGAGCGTCGGTGTCTGTCTAACAGATAATTAATTTGCCAGTTTCACAGGGATAAGGGAGGTGGATGGTTCCAGTTTATTCCTCAACCATATGACGTCGTAATAAAATTCGTGATGTGGATGATGACGTCATAATAAATTATGTAATGAATGACGTGGCGATGGCTTAATTGATGACGAACTAGGCGTTGCTCTACAAATTGTATGTCTTAGGCAGCAACAGCAACCAGTTAAATTAGTTTCAAAATACTCAACAGCTTACCTGTATAGTTTTCTGGAAATTAATAGTCAGGAAGTTCAGAGATCGATCGATCCCAACACGAGCGATATGTGGGTGCAGCTTAGCTAGAGATGGGCGGGGCACAGCTAAAAATGTAAAGGTTCATTGAATCATATTTCACACCGTAGATACCGCCATGGACTATTATATATCGTCACCATGCGCCTGTGAAATATCAATCAGATAAGATTAATAATAAATGCTACTCTTAATAATATACTGCCTTATGTGCTTTGTGCTTGCGCATGCGTCCATCAACGCTCAGTATTGTGCCTGTCTATTTAATGTAGCGTGTCCGTCCGATTATAGGCTTAGCTTTTGTGTTTTGATGAACTACCCCATACCGCCTTCGCATATATATATATATATATATATATATATATATATATATATATATATATATATTTATCATATAAACAAGCCTTCTATAGCCCGTTCCATATTTTTCAACGGAGTATTTTCATTGGCTGTTGGGTGCGCAACCCATTTAAATTGACCAATTAAAACATCGAATGATGTGAGCGTGACGTGTAGGGATTACTACGCGGTACTGTTTTACTACGATTTGTTTACTACGAAAGAAAGGAATTTACTTTACAATGCTGAATATATCAATGCTAATTTGATTGAAAGTTTGCTGCTGTTGAAAGCATCCGTAGCTTTTGTTCAAATTACTCTTAATACATTCAGAATATTATATGATTATAAGAAATAGATTCCCTAAGTTCCTTGTCTGTACATAGATGTATAAATTTGTACATATTATATATAACAAAATTTGTATATATGTTAATGAGGGCCTCTGCTAGATCAGGCCGTGTACTTGAAGTGCTACCCTCAATAAATAACGATTATTATTATTATTATTATTATTATTATTATTATTATTATTATTATTATTATTATTTGTCATTCATGAAACGTCATCGCAAAATGTCATCATTTGACAGTTTATCAGTCGGCAGCGAAGGAACGATTGATGGCCGTGGCTCCGTGATAGTCTTAGAAGAAAAGTGTAGTTTACGGCTGACATCGCCAGATTTTGTTTGTCACTATATTTTGCTGCACATTCAGTATCTGTTATCAAGTAGTGGTGCGTCACAGCGGCGGTATCGATTTCACGAAAATCAACAATGAGAAATCAGATAAAAGTCACATCAGCAACTATTGGCAAATATTTAAAAATTGCAGTTTATATGATAAATAAAATCTCAAACTCGGTCACTTTTCATATCACTATTATGAACCTCGTTGAAAATGATCAATTTTGCACTGCTAAAGCTCGTGCAAATTGATAATTTTCAACTCCGTCCATAATAGTGATATGAAAAGTGACCTCGTTCCAGATTCTCTATATATACTATTATGCCACAAAATAAACAACATTGGATTCGTGGTTCGGCCTGGTGGTTCGGCGGTCTGCCGGTCAGGCAGGCAAGCATGCTTACCCACGTGAGGGCACAGGACGTACACAGGGAGATAGCCTCACTCAATCTTGACTCATACACGAATCCCGAGTTATACACGCGTCATTAAGCAGTGAAAACCCCGAGAAGCTCAGTCATCAAGTGGTTACGACGCATAGACATATTCCCTCGCGATGCCTGCTTAAAATTCATAGGCAGAAAATCTCTCATTTTCCGAAGCGAAGGTGACTAGCACATTGAATTCTATATGTCTAAAATGACATTTGGCGAGATGATGTTTCTTGAATATCAAAAATCAAAATCGGCTAAATATCTTTAGAGCGATTACTTTGAAATTGTGGCTTTTGGCTGAATTATTATTATTTAAAATACAGGTTTTACCTTTAAGCTCCGTCGCGACATTCTTGTCTTTCATTCAGGATGAGCTGTGATTAAACCTGACAAGATCTTAGAGGGGGTGTTTTCGCCTCCGTATAAGAAGTAAGACTAGACCAGGTCCCAATTCTCTTTCCAATCTTCTACAGCGCGAGGCTCATTTTTCAACGTGAGTCAACTCCCATTATCTCCAATTATTTAGTCATTATGATTTTCGGCGTGCTTTTTTGCAATTGCCATCCAGTGAAGATGTCAAAACCTTTCTGCTTCCTTTTGTTAACCGACTGGCCATTTATAGCTGAGAGAACATGTCCTAAGAAACAATATCCAAGAAAGATGTATTGTAGTTATTTGACGTTATGAATGTGTAGATTCAGACAGCAATGGACATTCCCAAGTTTATCCATCCATCAAATGACGTTATAATTAACTACGTGACGTCACGTAGTTAATTATGACGTCATATAATTCCACAATGGCATCACAATCAATGACGTCATTATGACGTCATGAATGACGAAGATAAGTACATACGAACGCATAGTTGAAGACGGACTATGCGTTGTTTGTACGAAGTGTATGTCTTTAGTATTTAATAAATATATTGTTGAATATTTTGAAACTAATTTGACTGAGCGCTGTTGATGCCATAGGCATCCAATTTTAGCTATGCCCCGCCCATCTCTACCTAATCTACATCCACACTCCGCGTGTGTTGAGATCGAGCGATCCATGAACTCCGTGACTATGAATTTCTAACTATACAGAAAAGTGAATATTTTGAAACTGATTTGACTGGCGCTGTTGCCAGCAACAGCGCCCAGCCAAATTAGTTTCAAAATATTCAACGGCATATTTATTAAGTTATCAAAACATACAATTCGTACAACAACGCCTAGTCTGTCATCAATTAAGAGTTAGTGACGAACTTATCTACGTCAGTGATAACGTCATTGATTATGACGTCATCCTGTAGGTTACGTACTTGATTATGACATCACAAAATTGATGGATATACTGGAAAGGTTTATTGGGATTAGCTGATAGAATTGCCAACGGTGAACAAAATATCGTTCTTCAAACACACCCTTGTTCAGAAAGATCTTATGGTCGCCCATTTCCAAAATGTCGCTTTGGGACACACGGCAAAAAATGTAAACATGGCAAGAAATTCGACGTAAATTGATCGATTTCTTAAAATTTCAAACAACAATGAATGCCGACAGAAACCAGAGACAGGTAGCTAATCCGATTGATATTTCACGTGGGACCAGCTTGGTTAAAATGTGACAAAACTGGAGAAATCGTTCAATTTTGTTTATAATTTGATGGATATGTTCTCGGATTTGGGATAACGTGGAAATAAGGGAAACCAGAGTGAAGAGAGAGGATTGGATCCCGTATATCATCGTAACCATTTTGACTGATCACGTCAATCAAGGCTTCCCGCTTGTGATTGTTTTAAGATATATACAAAGGGCGCAGCAAAATCTACATCTAAGGCCGTGTTCTCGCTAGAGACTTAACCGGTGCAGCACAATACTGAGGTATGGCGTTATTCCCAATTAACTCTCCAGTGACAACACTGCCGTAGGCAACGCGTGGTACCACCGATTCTTATCACAAAGTATACGAAAAAGCACCAAGGATTGTTTACTGTCACCAAATCACAGCTTTAAACCTTGCTAGGTTGCAGCAAAATGCATTCGGCGAAAGTTAGTTTTGCGTCATTGACGCTAAATATGGTTAAAGGTACATATTCTCACCAAAACGCTTGAAAGTAAAATGGTTAAAATCGTATACTTTTAGAGGCTTAAATTGTAGGCATAGATGTCAGGAAACGAAATAAATCTTAAAATATGATTTCTTTTCGTATAAATTAATGAAAAATATTCAGTTATGAATTTGAATTAAGGACTCGTATCTCTAATTCAATTTGACAACCTAAAAAATTATATTAATTTGTATGTAAGGAAACCATCGTATGCTAAGATTTATTTCGTTTCATTACATCTAAGCACACAATTTAAGCATCTAAAAGTATAGATTAAGATTCAGATTCAGATTATTTTATTTACACCCCCAGGCCACATAATGGCATATGGGGAATATGAATTTACAGAAATTATAAATGTTATGGCGATCAGACATTATATATCAATTCATAATTACATATTTTGGTATTTATCTAGTTATATAACCACTGTTTGTGCTTTCGGTAGTAGCAGTAGTAGTAGTAGTAGTAGTAGTAGTAGTAGTGGTGGTAGTAGTAGTAGTAGTAGTAGTAGTAGTAGTAGTAGTAGTAGTAGTAGTAGTAGTAGTAGTAGTAGTAGTAGTAGTAGTAGTAGTAGTAGTAGTAGTAGTAGTAGTAGTAGTAGTAGCAGCAGCAGCAATGGCAGTAGCAGTAGCAGCAGCAGCAGCAGCAGCAGCAGCAGCAGCAGCAGCAGCAGCAGCAGTAGTAGTAGTAGTAGTAGTAACTTAGAATTATTATGAAAGTTACAGTTATTATTTACACGTACTTCATAATTAGTATACAATTTTAACAATTTTATTTTCAAGCATTTTGGTGTGAATATGCATGCACATTTAAACATAAATTGATCGATTTCTCCCAAATTTGGTCTAATTTCAAACTACGATGAATGCGTATAAACCATGGACAGATGGCTAATACGATAGCTATTTTACGTGTAACCATCTTAGTTAAAAAGTGACAAAACTGAAGAACGAAGAACTGAATGGTTGTTCACTATGCGTTCCTGAAAATGGTTATCGTTCAAATTACAATCTCGATTTGGCAACACATTTACTACATAGTGAGCATGTAAAGGAAGAATCCGGTTATCCATCAATCATATGACGTCATGATCAAATACGTGACATGCAGGATGACGTCATAATAATTATGTCATGAATAACGTAGATAAGTTCGTCGCGAACCCTTTCTTGATGACGGACTAAGCGTTGCTGTGCTAATTGTATTCTTTACTCTTTAATAATCATACTGTTGAATAGTTTGAAACTAATTTGACTGGTTTAGTTTCAATAACTTACATGTATAGTTTTCTGGAAATTGAGATTCAGGGAGTGCAGGGATCGATCGATCCCAACGCGGCGAGTGCGGGTGGAACTTAGCTAAATAGCTAAAGATACGTGGGTCATAGCTAAAACTGTTTATGCCTTAAGGTTTATGTTATGCATCAGTTTTGCACTCATTCGTCCTAACAAGGGCATGTGAGCAGCTAATGAAGGTGTTAACGCTCCTCGCAATACGAGCAGTTTGAGTTTTTGAGTAAGTTAAAATGAAATAAATGTGCTGCATTTGTTCCTTAACCCTGCAATGTCTAAGTTTTGTCAAAAAATAAAAATATTTGCTTATTGACTGTCACTTTCCAAGCCAAGAGGTGACTATTTTTGAAAATTTACCACTGGAATGACTGGCTCGGTTATCGAGCCAGCCATTCCAGTGGTAAGAATTAAAAACATAGGCTGCTCTAGACCTGCAAATAGACAGTTCTTAAGCCTACTGCAGAGGCCGGTTTTGGCCGGTTTCGTCGTGAAAGGGTTAATTTGGCATGTAGTCGGTCTATATTTAGACGTCGTTCACCCTAGAAATAATAGGTTGGTTAGGAAATTTGGGATCTGATTTTACGTTCTCTAAGGTGTGATAGTGTTGCTGAATTCTGTTGTTCTCTAAGGCGTGATAGTGTTGCTGAATTCTGTTATTCTCTAAGGTGTGATAGTGTTGCTGAATTCTGTTGTTCTCTAAGGTGTGATAGTGTTGCTGAATTCTGTTGTTCTCTAAGGTGTGATAGTGTTGCTGAATTATGTTGTTCTCTAAGGTGTGATAGTGTTGCTGAATTCTGTTGTTCTCTAAGGTGTGATAGTGTTGCTGAATTCTGTTGTTCTCTAAGGTGTGATAGTGTTGCTGAATTCTGTTGTTCTCTAAGGTGTGATAGTGTTGCTGAATTCTGTTGTTCTCTAAGGTGTGATAGTGTTGCTGAATTCTGTTGTTCTCTAAGGTGTGATAGTGTTGCTGAATTCTGTTGTTCTCTAAGGTGTGATAGTGTTGCTGAATTCTGTTGTTCTCTAAGGTGTGATAGTGTTGCTGAATTCTGTTGTTCTCTAAGGTGTGATAGTGTTGCTGAATTCTGTTGTTCTCTAAGGTGTGATAGTGTTGCTGAATTCTGTTGTTCTCTAAGGTGTTATAGTGTTGCTGAATTCTGTTGTTCTCTAAGGTGTGATAGTGTTGCTGAATTCTGTTGTTCTCTAAGGTGTGATAGTGTTGCTGAATTCTGTTGTTCTCTAAGGTGTGATAGTGTTGCTGAATTATGTTGTTCTCTAAGGTGTGATAGTGTTGCTGAATTATGTTGTTCTCTAAGGTGTGATAGTGTTGCTGAATTCTGAAGGCTCGTGCCCAGTTGTTTGCCATTTAGATTTGGCTCTGCCCCCAGGGGTTGGAGGGAGGTGTCAAAAGGTAAAATTTTAACCTACGGAGATTGATTGTAACGCATCTCCTTCGAAACCGTTGGACAGAATTTTAACCAAATTTGGTATGTGAGTTACCCATATCAATGTGGAGTACAAGAGCACATTTAGATTTGGCCGTGCCCCCAGGGGTTGGGGGATGGGGGTCAAAAGTTCTGATTGTAATGCAACTCCTCTGAAATCGTTAGCCGGAGCTGAAGCAAATTTGATATCTGAGTTACCCATATGATTGCGGCGTGCAAGAGGCCAGCGGGTGGGAGAGGGGCCCAAAGGTCAAATTTTAACCTGCGGAAATTGATTGAAAAACATCTCCTCCGAAACCATTGGACGGAATTCAACCAAATTTGGTATGTGATTTACCCATATCAATGTGGAGTGGATTAACACATTTACATTTGAGCCCGCCTCCCGGGGTAGGGGTGGGTTCAAAGGTCATGAAATTGATTGTAATGCTACTCCTCTGACACTGTTTGAAGGAATTCAACCAAATGTAGTATGCCAGTTACCCATATCAATGTGGAGTGGGTGAGCACATTTACATTTGGCCTCGCCCTAACGGGGTGTGGGATGGTGGTCAACAGGTCATGAAATTGATTGTAATGCAACTCCTCAGACACTATTGGACGAAATTCCACCAAATTTGGTATGTGAGTTACCCATATGATTGCCGAGTGCAAAAGGACGTTTACATATGGAGTCGCACCCGCGGGTGGGTTGTGGGGTGTCAAACGTTCAAAGCGGTGAACGTGGGGATTTGCGATGACGCGTCATCGACCGATCACTCTAGTTAAAATATATACCGGGGAATGACAGTGATAAACTGTCACAAATACACCCCTCTTGGCGTACAAATGGGCATTCCCCTATACACCGGAGAGGTCATTTTGGTAGGCTTATCTATTACATCGTTCCCTTTAGAATTGAGGAATTCAGTCTGTTAGTCAAACATGAAGTCATAATCAGTTACCTTTCAGGTGGAAGCCATTACATTGTGCCACTTTAGACCTTCAAATCACGAACTAGGCATTGAAACTCAAAGATGGTGTGGGATAGATAGAGATGATGTAAGGCTGTCGAAGATGAGAATCACTTCTTAGTTGACTGCCAAAATTTTATCACAGGACGGCAGTAAACAACAATGATGAAACGACGAAAGGGCCTATTATCCAAATGCAATAAACCTGTTTTGATTAAATTATGTGAATCTATTAGATTATCAACGACGACGAACGTGTAACAGAACCCTTACACCTTTATGCATTTAATACATCCGGGAACCCACTAAGGTGTAAGAATATGATGTTGAGTATATTGGGACTAAACTGACTGGAAGTAATTGCTGCCTAAGGGCAGCAGGAACATCCGGTCGAACCGGTAAAATACATTCAGCAGCTTATCTGATCACGATTTGGGAACACAAATGAATAGATACCATTGTTCTAAGGAGAATTTTACATTCCATGTTAATTTTGAAAAATCTTACTCCACCGCCACTATATGATGTACATAGATTTACCTCCATATGCTATTGTATAGCCTGGAAGAATCAAGTGAACTTGAACTGGAACTAGTCACAATTACACTATGTCATGAATGGCATATATCCGTCATAAACCCTTAATAGTCCGCCAAATTGTACGAACTATATGGCTTTACCATTTAATAAACATTATGTTGAACATTTTGAATCTAATTTAACTGGGTGCTGTTGCTGCCATAGACAGCAACAGCACCCAGTCAAATTAGTTTCAAACTATTCAACAGTTTATCTGTATAGTTTCTTGGAGGCTGAGCTTCGAGGAGTGCAGGGATCAATCCCAACACCGAAAAATGTGGGCGGAGCTTAGCTAGGAATGGGCGGGCATAAGTAAAACTGGATTTATCCATTTGGGGATTCATTACTATATTCTAAGTCACGCCCATTTCTAACTAAGCTCCGCCCACTTTGTTCCGGGTTTGAGACGATTTTACCACTTTGAACCCTGAATCCCAATTTCCAGGCAATTATCCTGTTAAGCTATTGAATACTTTGAAACAAATTTTACTGGGATTTATTGCTGCCTTTCAAAATATTCAACAGAATGTTTATTAAATTGTAAATTCATCAAAAACATGTAATTCAAACTCTTTGGCAGCAACAGCGCCCAGTCAAATTAGTTTCAAAATATTCAACTGCATGCTTATTAATTAGCAAAGAATTACAAAGACATACAATTCATACAACGTGTCGGACTCTTTGAGATATGATGACGGTCTATATGGAACCCTTTGTGACGTAATGATTGTGACGTAATCATACACGAGCTGAGCTGATTATGACGTCATATGAGGTCAGATGATGGATGGATACGCTGGGAAGTTGAATTATATACAACGCTGTACTGGATGAGGCAGATCGAATGGTTGATGACGGCAGTGCGCGAGTGCGTGCGTACGTGTGTGTGTGGTGGGGTATGGGAGGGGCGTGCGTGTGTGATGCAGAGATCGATGCTATAGCTTGCGATCATTGATAATTACGAAGACGCGTCGATTCTAAGTCACGCGAGGTGACCGATAAGTTGGCTAAATGAAGACGAATGGCCATTTCGATTAGGGAGATGTCTTTAGGGGATCGCGGATAAGATAGATCAGTTTCCGGTAGACATGAAGAAAATTACGTTACGGAATTTAAAGCAACAGTAGCTAAGAGAACGAATGAACGAGAGTTGAAGATAGTAGGTGTAAAATATACTGCAGCAACTCTAGACACAGGACTATAGACATGGTTTAATAACACGATCATCTGCGTGTGCGTATGCGTGTACGTGCGCATATACAATGTGCGTGTGTCTGTTCATATGCGTACGCGTGTCTGTGCGTTTGCCCATAAGCGCGTGCGTGCGTGTGTTTAATAGGAGCGTGTGCACAGCAAATCAATCGTGCTAAGATTTAACTACCATCGTACTAAGACGGCAGTTTCCCAGACACATGTATGGCTATTCAGATAATAAATAACCAGACAGACATACATACATACATACATACATACATGCAGACAGGCTGGCAGGCAAGCAGACAGGCAGACAGGCAGGCTGGCAGGCGGGCGGCATACAGGCAGGCAGGCAGGCAGGCAGGCAGACAGACAGACAGACAGACAGACATGTAGGCAGGCAGGCAGGCAGGCAGGCAGGCAGGCAGGCAGGCAGACAGGCAGGCATACAGACAGACATACATCCAGGCAGGCAGGCAGGCAGGCAGGCAGGCAGGCAGGCAGGCAGGCAAGCAGGCAGGCAGGCAGGCAGGCAGGCAGGCAGGCAGGCAGGCAGGCAGGCAGGCAGGCAGACAGACAGACAGACAGACAGACAGACAGACAGACAGACAGACAGACAGACAGACAGACAGACAGACAGACAGACAGACAGACAGACACTTGGACGGACGGACAGACAGACAGACAGCATGACAGACAGACAGACAGGCGCGGATCAACTACAATACATGTTGGAGGTGATGGGGTGAGAGTGGGAAGGGGCAATAATTATTATTTATAGTTAGAAAAATGGATAGGTGTGATGAATGCATGTATTAACCGTTTACTTGCCAGGTCGGACAAAAATGGCTGCACTACTGAGCAGTCTCAAGAAATGTGCATTTACTTACCAGAATAACATCTTTTAGAAATTTGGGAATGCTCGATTAGTAATTTTTATAAAATATTATTCACTTGGTCAGCAAATAGACATTGTCCGTGAGACATTTTCTCCACTCCTTTTACTGAGAGAGAAATGCTGTTAATGGAGCCTGGAAATGCAGAAATGTGTGTATAAGAACGGACCACATACGAAGGGAGACGGTCAGTGTAAAACGTGAGGAATTTCCCCTTAAATTCGCTAGTCATCAAAACATGACGAGTCGCGAGTCCGGCACCCGTCTCAGCAACCTGTGACTCAATACCTCCAATTTTCATTTCATTACGATAAAGCCGACATTTAATCGGGCACCTGTCAGGATATTGCATGTAGGCTCCCAATCTCTTGTGTCATCTGGCGCGATGACTCACTTCGGAGGAACTACCGTAATTATCTGTCACCGAAAGCGCAACAAATGAGCCTTCATCGTCAGGGGAATTTCATCCGGGTAGTATCGCAATTTGCCAGGTCCGCGTTTGTTGATTGGTTAATAAGATGGATGGAGCATTTACGCGGAACAGCGATGACGACGGCAAGGTGAGCGTAATGACTGTCTTGTTCAGTAAGCGCACTATGGGTGGGTCGGTATAATCTACTGAGAGTGCGGGTGGAGGAGGAAAGATGATTTTGGACTGAAAACCTTTCCGTGTATTTGCGCCGATAACCAATTGGCATATGAGCCTGCGCCGTTTACAAACGGGTGCGCATATAACCAATTGGCACATGGGCCTGGGCCGTTTACAAAATGGCGCGCTGATAACAAATTGATATGGGTCAGGGTCGTTTACAAACCGGCCAGATTGGTTATTGGGTCGCTACATATACATTTCTAAGCTTTTCATTTCAGCCAATATTACATAGCACTATTTACTTTATAAGAAAGTTACAATTTCATACCAAATTTATGACTCTAGAAAATTTGACTTAAATCTCGTTTGAATAAAGTTTGTTCATTTTCGACGTCGAGTAAACGGATTTGTGTGCGGTGGGGTGCGGTGGGGGCAGCAGTATGGTTGAAATCTGCGGATGCAGTATCCCCAGGCATCAGCTGCCTACTGGCCTGATACTCTCAGAAAATTGCAAGTATATGTTGTTCTTTGTGTGTTGTTGTTGCAACTGTTTATAAACAATTAGATGGTTAAATGTGCTTGAAAGGACAACTTTAGGGTGTGTGTACGTACACACATGCGGCCACTAATGGCAGCTGCCCTCCGAGGATGACCTGTCTTGAAGGACCACTACTTGCCTCTCCCAGAGAAAATGTAGGCGATCTCTCAAAACCATCGAGCCATAGCTAACCGTATCGTGCATCTGTCAAATAAAGGGCTATTCCAACAGACGGTTACACGCACGCCAACGAGTTGCTGGAATTGATCAGAGCGGGGTGGGTGGTTTGTGAAATCGACTGCGATTCTGTCATACCTGTCAGAGTTTTTAGATTTAATCGCAATTCCATAAAGCCAGATTGGCGTGAGTCAGAGGATCAAGTAATTACTTAGCGAACATCAGTAAAGGATTTATCGAATCGCTCGGCACTGTTGCTTGGAGAAAAGGCTGGAGCAATATTTGAGATCAATCCGTCGTCGTCGTCGTCGTCGTCGTCGTCATCGTCGTCGTCGTCGTCGTCGTCGTCGTCGTCGTTCTAGTAGTAGTAGTAGTAGTAGTAGTAGTAGTAGTAGTAGTAGTAGTAGTAGTAGTAGTAGTAGTAGTGACAGCAGCAGAAGTAGCAGCAGTAGCAGCAGCACCAGCAGTAGCAGTAGCAGCAGCAGCAGCAGCACCACTACCACCACCACCACCACCAACAGCAGCAGCAACAGCAGCAGCAGTAGTAGGAGCAGCAGCGGTGGTAGTAGTAGTAGTAGTAGTAGTAGTAGTAGTAGTAGTAGTAGTAGAGGTCGTCGTCGCCGTCGTCGTCGTCGTCGTCGTCGTCGTCGTCGTTGTCGCAGTCAATGCCTCTACCACTTTGTTATTCAATCAATCTTCTGTCAAGACAATCGTTTTTCTGAAAGTTTCATGCCATAATGTGTACCTTGTCCAGTCGGTCCAATTATTCTCAGCCATTATCTGGATCACATGAAAGCCAAGATTTATTATTACGATAATATCACTACAGTGCAACATGGCAAAGTGGGTGCACTTTGTATTGGTCATTTAACAGATGCAATAACACGATCATGAATCATGTCTGACCAGCAGAAAAACTTGATCGATTCAGTGGACAAGTAATCCTTTCCATCAGCACCGGATGATCGCCTAATCCACACATCAGCTAGAAATATACCGATGTCGTTATGACACAAATCCGCAATAAGCGTAATTTACAGATGTTTTGCGATTTTGAATATGATTCTTGTTTTAGGAAACTACACCGTTTGAAGGAACTAACGCGCTTGGCGAGCATTTCATTGCTGACAGTCAATAACTCACTGCGTCGATCTGCCAGTCAAGCAATCAAATTATGATCAAATCAAAAGCCGCTATTTGTCTGATGCATTTGTACGAAACGCGATACTAAATGATTATTCCGGAGAATTCCGAATCTCACAGCTAAACCGTTTAAATGACAATGACTTTTGATACAGTGACCACAATATCAAGAAGCTTCTTAGGGACCCAAAAACAAGACTATGGTCACGATGGAGGAAGACAGTTTTAGCTATGCCCACCCAATTTATAAACACTTTATTAACACTTCGCGGTGCTGGGATCGAGCGATCCTTGAACCGCATGACTATCAATTTTTAGTAAACTATACAGGTAAGCTGTTGACTATTTTGAAACTAATTTGACCGGGTGCTGTCTGTGGTCCGTCTTCAATTATGCGTTCGTGACGCACTTTTCTACGTCATTCATGATATCATTGATTATGACGTCATCATACAGGTCACATAGTTGATTATGACGTCATATGAAGGATGGATAAACTGAAGACGTCCATTGAGGATTTCAAACTCGTTGCCATTTCGTATTAAATGTATCACACGAGTTTAGTAAGATTTTATTTGGAACGAGCTTTATCGAGTTCCGAATGACATGTTAATAAACTCGTGTGATACATTTTGGTAATTTTCTTAGGGCCGTGCATTATATTTGTTTATCGGTAAAATGGACCTTTCCAGTTTTAGCTATGCCCCGCCCATCTCTATCTACGCTCCACCCACACAACGATCGTGTTGGGATCGATCGATCCCTGATCTCCATGACTATCAATTTCCAGGAACTATGCAGGTAATCTGTTGCCTAAGCGCCCAGTCAGATTAGTTTCAAAATATTCAACAGCATGTTTATTAAATAGCAAAGACATACAGTTCGTACAATGTGTCTGACTATTAAGCGTTAAAATGGACTATTACGAATCATTCATGACGTCATGATTATGACGTCAGCATACACTTCACATAGTTTATTATGACGTCATATAATGGATGGATAAACAGGAACAGTTCATTAGGATGGACCGAGAGTTCTTAGCAAGATAGATACGCCACTGTGACTAGAAACCGTGGCTGGTAAGTAAGTAGATCACCATTCCCAAATCATTTGACGGTGTGTGCGTCATGTGACGACGTGCGCGTTGTAGTACATTGCTTTCAGCTTACGCCATAAGCGCGTGACTTTATTACACTGTCCTGAGACAAAATGATACGTAATGATGTAATTAATATTATGTAATGTATTATAATCATATCCATCTGCTGAACCCACATTTCCAACGATGCATTCTCTGATATTTAGTGACATTCTTCACTCATTGCCTATTGAATGTTTCTAACTATACTTTCCATTTTCCTCTGCATATGCAGAGTAGTGCGAAAACAATTTGACTGAAAGTTGTTGGTGGCTAAGCCACCAACAACTTTCAGGCAAATTGTTTTCAAAATATTCAGGATGTCCAGATTTATTGCCCATTAAAATTGTCGTCTAGTGGCTTGTAGCAGCCGGAGACGGTTAAATTGCTAGACTATTCTCGCAAAATAAAAGAGGGGCGCAGCAACGTGAAGGACAGAACTATTACACAATTCACCTTTCCAGAGTATCCATCTATCATCTGAAGTCATATGACGTCATAATCAGCTAAGCGGCGTGTATGATGACGTCATAATCATTACGTCATAAATCATTCTATTCGGCCAATCTTTAACTCTTACTAGCCCGACACGTTGTGTGAAGTGTATGTCTTTGCTATTTAATAAACATGCTGTTGAATATTTTGAAACTAATTTAACAGCGCCCAGTCAAATTAGTTCCAAAATATTCAATGACTTACCTGTATAGTTTTCTAGAAATTGATAGTCAGGGAGTTGGGAGATCAATCGATCCCAACATGAGCGAGGTGTGGATGGAGCTTAGCTAGAGATGGGCGGGGCATAGTTAGAACTGGAAATATCCATTGTCGCATATGTACCTGCACCTTTTACAAACAGGCACATCGGTAATCAATTAGCATATGGACCGTGAACCATTTACAAACAGGCACATCGATAGCAAATTAATATGTGCTTTTGTACCGTTTACAGACGGTCCTGGCACGTTTTTAAATGGGCCAAATTAGCTATGGGAACGTTAAATCAACACATTCTTAAACGCGCGTTTATACAGATAGCGCATTGCGTAAAAATGATAGGTCCAGAATGTTACATAGGTCAACGCGTGACGTGGGATATTTTACAACCAATTCTCCATTAGTCCAAAGTGTTCCAGTAACCATGGCGACTAGCTGACCCAGCATCACGACGCAACACGTGAGCAACAATTCGCGTGATGAACCCCGGTCATTCATCTCAATTCCTTTGCAGTATTCATTATGTATGTTCGCATGTATGCATTTTGCCGCGTTCTACTCGCGGGCCGATTGATAAGCTGTCATGTAACCGTAGCAGGGCTGAGTCACGGTTTTGCGGAGGGGGCTTCAGAGAAGAAATGGATTTTCAAGATTTTATTGGAGTTTTATGATTTTATGCGTGACACGATGGTTGAAATAAGGCGACATCAATAACGACACGCGCAGGACTTTGGACGGATATTAAATATTACGCACAATGCCAGCAATTATTCTGAAAATTCACGTAGTGTGCAGTCCCCAGGAGGGGGAGTCCCCTAGAGATAATAACAGTTACTAGTCTAATAAAAATCTAACTTCTCTCAACACGTAACACCTTTCAGCAACGGTCTTATTTAAAACGGACACCGTGTAGTTTACTTCAATTCTTTAGCGATAAAGCGGGCCTAAAACGGTTTCTATAGTGGTCTTGAGAAATGTTTACTGCATACCAGGAGAGAGACTATTTTTGAAAATATACCGTTGGAATGACTGGTTTGATAATTGGACCAGACACTCCATGATGCATTTTCAAATATAGTCATCTTGGTCCGGAAATCGACATTTTCTATAAGAACATAAAAATATTCTTGAACAAAGTTGAGGATTAACCTTGCAAATTTGATCAAAAATAAAAATATTTCCTTATTGAATGCGTATTTGCAAGCCAAGAGAAGACTATTTTTGAAAATTTAATACCAGTCATTCCAGTGGTAAGCTTTCAAAAATAGTTTTCTCTTGGCCTACAAATGGACAGTCCTCAAAGCCACTACTGAACTCGGTTTTGGCCGGCCGGTTTCCGGATGAAAGAATTAAGGAGTTAGTGTTGTATAGATTTAACCACGTTATCGCCGTGAATGGATTTACAATGCAGGGATTCAAAATAACCGAAAACACCCAGATAACGCAGCTTACTGGGCCGATTCTTGGCCGATACCGGGCACGGCATTGGCCCAGTATCAGCCCAGTAAGCTGGGTTAACAGGGGAGAATTTAATTTTCCCGCAGAAAAAGGCTAAAATTACATTAGACATGTTTGCTATCTATCTTTGTCAATAACCAAACTTCACTCATCGCAAACATTACAATATCAAGATATCGTCATTGAAAGAAGTATACATTAGACAGCAACAAATTGAAGTCAAAGTATATCTAATTCAACTACTACCATCATGGCCGAATCTTCACCATCCGTGAAATCGATGCTAGGTTATTTTATGGACGAACCTATGACGCCCTGTACAATTTTGGTGTGAATTATACAAGCTGTTTAATAGATGGAATAATAGGTCAATTAAAAATGTCTATAACAAACATTAAAATTGGGGTCCAAAATGATCGTTCTATAAGACGAGTGGTTGTAAAACATAGGTAAGCCCACCGTCTTAAGGAACCCCATCGGTTGGCTCCAAACGCTACAGACCCTAGCCGATGCGTTATATGAAGGCGCCATCTATTCTTAGTGACCACGTGAGTCCGTTACTATCAGTCATTTTATAGTAGTCCAGCGCCTAGCTATAACAACTGGATTACTATGCTGGTCAGGTTGATAAACTCACTGACCAAGTAATTCTTTCAATCAACGCCGGATGAACGCCTGATCCACCCGTCCATCCGGAAAAAGCGTCCGCAAATCGACAATGTGCAGTTAAGAAGAATTTATCGTTTTATGGTAATTTTGCATAATATTCTTGTTTAGTGAAATATCACTGTTTGCAAGAATTAGCGGATCCGATCTGTCGATCAAACATACCTTACGCAGCTGTCAACTATCAGGTGTCTCAGTAAAAGATGCCACTTGACGGAGTCGGGCGCGTGTGGATGTGGTGGGGGTGGAGGTTTAACGGCATTCCTAATAGTGAGCGTAGAGAGTATATACAGATAACATGTAGGTACGTGTAATGAGAGGCGTATGAGGCGGAGGGATGGGGCAAAGGGACAATGGACCTTTCCAGAGTAATGACGTCATATGACGTCATAATATGACGTGATATGACGTCATAATCCGTTAAACGGCGTGTATGATGACGTCATAATCAGTACATCAAAAACTATTCTATATGGGGTCTTTAACTCTTAATCGTCTGACACGTTGTAAGAATTGTATGCCTCTACTATTTAATAAACATGCTGTTGAATATTTTGAAACTAATTTGACTGGTCGCTGTTGCTGCCATAGGCAGCAACATCACCCAGTCAAATTAGTTTCAAAATATTCAACAGCTTACCTGTAAAGTTTTCTGGAAATTGCAAGTCAGGAAGTTCAGAGATCGATCGATCCCAGCACGAACGAGGTGTGGGTGGAGCTTAGCTAGAGATGGGCGGGGCATAGCTAAAATGGAACGGTCATTCACCCCTTTGGCACTATGCAATTTGGCACATTATGGCAAAACGAGTATATCTTTCGGGCAGGTCGCTCTGATCAGATTCAGAGGTAAACGAATTCTGGCAAATTATATACACAACTTGTACCCACAAATGAAGCTGGATCTGTTACCTGCCCTGAAAAATGTACCCCAACTTCAATTCCTATGTTGCAGACTTTGACCCCCTTGGATAGTGGTGTGAAGATCAATGATACACAAAGTCAATATAGCCCAACATAAATCACAATAACACCACAACCTATCATCAATAGTAAACTAATTAATGGTTGTTCAGTTGTGAATTAGCTCGAAACCAGAAAACATGATGGTCCATTAGAACCAATTAACACCATATATTATCCAAATAATTTGGAGAGAAAATGAGCCATCGAGATCTCAAACATGTGTGGTTTATGCAGCACCCATGGCTTAGCTTTTCAAGGGGACACGGGAAAACAATGAAGAGTCTTGTTATACTTATCAATATTATTCATCCAACTATTCATTCAAATTTGTGAATTGGAAAATGATACAGATCGCTTCATAACACATGCAAAGCCCATGTAAATGCGTGTTATTATGGGCATCTTCTGATCTTGACAATCCAGGCTACACTGACAGTGATTGAACATTTACGAAAAGTTCTTGGTACCATCCAAACTCTATAGAACCTTTGAATAGCGAGTCCCAAACAACATAGTATATCATGATTGATTGGAAACTCATTGTACAAAGTGTGAACTCATTACGTATAAGTTGTGGTCCTGTCACTGGGAAGTGTCTATAATGATCTAAAAAGAATCACCAATTCGCTTCTGACTTAAATAGCAGAAGATAAAGATACCAAGAATTACACTCCATTTGTGATTCTAAATTTGTAATTGGCCTGCATGTTTTGAGAGTAATATTGTCGTGTATCAAACGTCTCTCTAAGTACCTGCAAAGTAAACATGCGGATTTTAGTTCAGTCATGCGAATTTGCTTCTCTGAAAATTAAACGTCTACAAAACTGTCGAGAGGAAAGATTCCGCTTGTTCTGGCGGAAAACAGAGCTACTTTGTGCCAGAATAAAGGTACGAATCAAGAATACTATCTTATGTTTACCTTTAACGAAGCACAAGTTCCACAGAAATTGAACCACAGGATTCGACCAGTTTTACAACAATTGTAATGACACCATGGAATGGAATATTGTAATTAGTGTTATAGGTCACTGGACAAAATGCTGCTTGATTGTAATTAGTTATAGGTCACTGGACAAAATGCTGCTTGATTGTAATTAGTGTTATAGGTCACTGGACAAAATGCTGCTTGATTGTAATTAGTGTTATAGGTCACTGGACAAAATGCTGCTTGATTGTAATTAGTGTTATAGGTCACTGGACAAAATGCTGCTTGATTGTAATTAGTGTTATAGGTCACTGGACAAAATGCTGCTTGATTGTAATTAGTGTTATAGGTCACTGGACAAAATGCTGCTTGATTGTAATTAGTGTTATAGGTCACTGGACAAAATGCTGCTTGATTGTAATTAGTGTTATAGGTCACTGGACAAAATGCTGCTTGATTGTAATTAGTGTTATAGGTCACTGGACAAAATGCTGCTTGAACTAGAAAAGCGATTTCCGGAAAATATAGCACTCAATGTATAAACAAGTGAATAGTTTTAATGCAGTCTATGAGCAGCAATATGATAACTTAACTATTTGATTACCAGTGCTGTAGTGGTCCTAGTTGGTAGTGTTTTTAATCAGGGACTGGTAAATCTGCATTTGGTTTTACATACAAATGGCAATGGATCTATTCTATGATGGATGGGCAACCAGTATCACGTTAGCTATGAAGGGATTATTAACACGTATCATTTGAATTTTGAAATGTGGTAATTTTTAAATTACTAGAAAAACACATAAGCTACTATTCTGCAGACTTGCTCCTAGCAAACTGTAGAATTTCTTTTCCATTTCAAGTAGTTGGTGGACGATTGTTATGTTGTGGTCTCAATATGAAAAGGGTTGAATATTTGTGATTATGAAGTAGGTAAAGAAATTCATATCTCATTACTGAGCAATGAGGCTATGATCCTTAAATGCTGAAAATATATGACACTAATAAGAAATAACATTGTGGAACGATGTATGACTACGTGCATATGCCTTTAAAGGACAGGCAAATCTTGAAATATAATACATCAACGTTTTTATGTCGTACCCTAGATCAAACATTTAATTATAATTCTAAAAGTTACAAGTATTTGTATGCAAGTTCCTAGAATAGCAGCTGTCTGTCTTCCACTTTCTCGAATGATTTCTGGTTATTTCCATTCATAGCTATGACATATTACATGTAACCATCGTCCTACATACAATGGACCCTTCCGGTATTAGCTATGCCCCGCCCATCTCTAGCTAAGCTCCACCCACAGCTCGCTCGTGTTGGGATCGATCGATCTCTAAACCCCCTGACTATCAATTAAATAAAAACTACACAGGTAAGCTGTTGAATATTTTGAAACTAATTTGACTGGGCGCCCGGTCAAATTAGTTGTAAAATATTCAACAGCATGTTTATTAGATAGCAAAGAATTACAAAGACACACAATTCATACACCGTGTCGGAGTAATTGAGATTTTTGGCGGTCTATATAAAACCATTTGTGATGTAATGATTGTGACGTCATCATACACGTGCTGAGCTGATTATGACGTCATACGCGGTCAGATGATGGATGGATACTATGGAAAGGTGAATTCTTATGCATACGCTAGCGCCCTAATAATAAGCACTAATATTTAGGGCGAATCTGGAAAAAGCCATGCTATGCGCATATGCGCGTAATAAGGAAACATCTACATAAAATGAGACAGGGAACCAGGCTAAATAGTTATGCCACGCTACTGAGAATGTTTCGTTTCCGGCCAATAGCTGATTCCGGTTTATGATATAGCCTTTGTGGTTTCATTTTCAAGATTGTAAAATTTAGACGATATCATGTTTCTGCCCCTTCCATATTGGTAGGGGTTTTTCATTCGACGGGTACGTTTGCTTAGAGCACATTTTGGCCACTGCGCAAGCGGGCAAATCCTAAATGTACTCTATGGAAAAGTCCCACTCACATACTGCCAATATAACAAGATGAAATAATCTGATGCAGGCCAGGTAAAAGCTACATGCATTCCAATTTTTCATATGGCAATACAAATACGAGGCATTGTCTACCCTCGTGGCCAATGAAAGTCAATGCAGTTTTGTCAATCCGTAACGATACGTATTTCGGTTACCGCCGTAGTCCGTAGATATAAACGTAAGGGCAAACATTCCCGGTTTCTTTCACACAAATGGGTTCTACATCAATGTATTTACTCGAAAGACATGCATTAATCTCCGTTTTCTATTTGGCATGTATGTATATGTATGGATAAACATGAGTTTAAAATCTTAGGGACTGACATTTCTCTACTGACGCTACGACGTCTGGGTTACTAAGACAACCCTTGACATTTTGTTGTTGCCAATGTCGACCCTGGCACTGGCTACCAAATGAAGGTGTTCAGTCTTTGGCGGCACATAGTGTAGTACATATATAACTAGGCGCCAGCATGTATGTCGCTGCCGCCAGTCACCAGACAATAATTTCAATGGGTAATAACCATGGAAATGCTGAATATTAAGAAAGCTTAGCCACCAACAACTTTCAGTCAAATTGTTTTCAAAACATTTAACATATCTAGAGTTAAACACCATGAAAAATGTGGTCAGCAGAAACTCAGCAGTACACCGCTTAAAGTTAAGCATTAGTTCGATGTACCCTGCTATTGACGACCCACTGGATCTATGATATAGCCCAGGCAGTCACATGATCTATGATATAGCTCAGGCAGTCACATGGGGCCTAGTGCATCATAAAGGTGCTCCTTGGTCGGCCGTAAAACCTGTTTTATGCGAGCACCTTATCGTATTTTAGACCACGAAAACCATACCTAATAGTAAGCCAGTTGAATTAACAATATTGAGCCCCATAGTTTGAGAATCATACACGGTAGCTGTTGAATATGTTGGAACTAATTTGACTGGGGTCTGTTGCTCCCATAGGTAGCAACAACTCCCAGTCAAATTTGTTTCAAAATATTGTTTGAAATTGACTGAGGGTTGCAGTCAAATTGCTTTCAAAATATTCAATGGCAGGATTTCTTACATTAACAGTTCTTTTTCCGTATTTGGCATTTCAGATTAAGATAAAATGTGTCTATTAGGTGGTCGTAGATGGCAGGTTTTACGACCGACCAACTAAAGGGCAGAACAGACAGAGTCCGGGCGTAACGCGGGCATCAACCGACATGCGGGGGGCAAGCAGCCCTCAGCGGAAAAATAAACACACGAAATGCGTCCAGCAGCAGGAGAAATGGCAGCAGCAATAGTAGTAGTGACATTAGCAGCATCAGCAGCACGGTAGCGCACGGTAGCAGCTGCAGCGACAGCAGGAGGAGCAGTAGCAACAGCATCAGCATCATGATCAGTGAAAGCAATGGCGGCAATGACGGCAATGACGGCCCTCGGCGCTGGTAGCGCGCCTGCTGCTGCGGCTGCTGCTGCTGCTGCTACTACTACTACTACTACTACTACTACTACTACTACTACTACTACTACTACTACTACTACTACTACTACTACTACTACTACTACTACGTCAAACTACTACTGCTGCTACTACTACTACTACTACTACTACTACTACTACTACTACTACTACTACTACTACTACTACTACTACTACTACTACTACTACTACTACGTCAGACTACTACCGCTGCTGCTGCTGCTGCTACTACTACTACTACTACTACTACTACTACTACTACTACTACTACTACTACTACTACTACTACTACTACTACTGTCAATATTGTCAATCTAACTGGCTCCCCATTAGGTGAAGCAGAGCAGTCACTGCTCAATTTTGGTCTTACATTTGTCCCAACACCAAAACCTAAAACAGGTTTGGATGCTCTTTTAGATAATGGCTGTATGGAAACATCTGAATTTAGTCACCGTATTAAGTTAGCAGACTTCTTTCGTAACTAACAGTAACATTCCACCATTCATTGAAAAATCCGGCTGGGCACCAAACGTAAAAATCCTGGACCCAGCGATCGGTGAAAGCATAGAACTCTTTTCAGAACGTGTTAAAAATTCTGCATTCCCTAATGATCAACCAAATTTACCCTATGAGGAACGCCAGGCCTTAATTGAATTGTCTAAAACCCGCGAAATTGTCATCAAACCTGCAGATAAAGGGTCGGCGACTGTAATAATGCTTAAAGATAACTATAAACGTGAAGCACAACGACAACTTAGTAACCCAAAGCATTACCAGAAACTAAGCAAACCACTTTTGCAAAATAATTGCAGCAAATTTAATGAGATTCTTCAAAAATTGCTCAATAGCAAGAAGATCACCGAAAAGCAACATAAGTATCTCTTTGCTAAACTTGAGTCAAAACCACGGACTTTCTATCTTTTGCCAAAAATTCATAAACCCATAGATTCGTGGTTGGACCCAATGTCACCGCCTGGGCGACCTATAATCTCTGATTGTGGCTCAGAATCCTACAGAATCAGTGAATACATCGATTACCATCTACAGCCAATAGCAAATAGACACCCCAGCTTCTTGAAAAACACAGGATTTCTTATCACAGGTCTCTGAGACCTGGATACCTCCAAATTCATTCTTGGTCACGCTTGACATCGATGCTATGTATACAAACATTGACATCGAGAAGGGTATAAATTCTATCCGTAAAGCATTCGTGAACTACCCAGACACCAACAGGCCAGACAGAGGAGTAATAGCTCTATTAGAGCTGAGTCTGAAAGGCAATGATTTTGAATTCGATGGCGAAATTTACCAGCAAATTTGCGGTTGCGCGATGGGCAAGCGCTTTAGCCCATGTTTTGCCAATATTTACGTAGCGCAGTGGGAGGAGGAAGCGTTAGAAAAGTGTCCAAAACAGCCCCTCATTTATCGCAGGTACCTTGATGACATTTTCATGATTTGGCAACACACAAAGACAGAGTTTGATGAATTTTTCGAAATTCTGAACAATCACGATCCGAATATCAAATAAAAAGCAACCATTGACGAGATGTCTGTAGATTTCCTGGATGTAACTGTATATAAAGGTCTAAAGTATGAAACAACTGGCTACTTAGACTACAAAGTGTATTTCAAACCAACCGATTCGCATCAGCTATTGCACAAAAAATCTTTCCATCCACCGCATACTTTTAAAGGAATAGTAAAATCACAAATAATCCGTTTTCACAGGAATTCGAGTGATAGGAAAAACTTTGAAGAAGCGTGCTCTACCCTATTCAAAGCCCTCAAACCACGAGGTTACTCCTCACGATTCTTGCGCAAAATCAAATCTGAAACATTGGACGGCTTGGAAACCATTCCAGATAATGCCTCAAATCGTCGGCCTACAACAATTTCTCACAATCGTCCGATTATAGGTGTAGGCGAATCTCGCAAATGCGGAAAGAAAAGGTGCAAGTTAGATGAATTTCTCCCAACCCAGAATACTTTCACGAGCTTTCAGAACAAAAGCAAGTTCCAACTTCAGTCTAATCTAGATTGCGACTCTGAAAATGTTATTTATCTAATTTCATGCAAATTGTGCCAAAAACAGTATGTCGGCGAAACCAAATGTCCATTAAGATGGCGAGCAACTCGACACCTCTCAGATATTAGGCTAGAGGAAGACACACATGTTTCCGAACATTTTAATCTTCCTGACCATTTAGTCCTTCGTGACTTTGAAATTATGCCAATTGAACAGCCACCCCTTTCAGATACGGCAGAAGAAACTGATAAACAAAGAAAACTTCGAGAATCATTTTGGATTAAAGAACTCGAAACACAGTGGCCAAGGGGAATAAACTCGGACCCAGGCTTATCTGATCAACGTGACAAAATTCCATTCATTCTGACCTATAATCGGAAAAACGTTGAAATTTCCAATATCTTGAAAGATGAGTATCAAAACCTACAGGAGAAACTGAAACAACCCTTTAACAAGCGTCCAGTAATTGCGTTTAAGAAAAATCCGAATCTACGTGACATCTTGGTAAAAGCAAAACTCAAATAGCTATCCAGAATATCCATCTCAATCATTCAACATTAACCCTTGCATGATGGTCAGCCAAAAATGGTCAATTTAGTGATCTTGGGCAATGTCCATTTGCCGGCGGGGATTGGAGTATTTTTGAAAATTTACCGCTGTAATGACTGGCTCGGGAACCGAGACAGTCGTTCCGGTGGCATATTCTCGGGAATGACCGTGTCTGTGCCTGCAAATGTACATTAAATAAGTAACCGAACATTTGGATTCTACTGAACAAATTGAACCAGTAAAGGGTTAACATTAATGCCATATGGCTTTCCTCAAACAAAATGACAAATCTCAGGCAGTAAGATAAACCAAAATATCTTAAATTTTTGAATTTTTTCAATTATTGAAGATTCTGAGCCAGTGCGTTGACAATATTGACTACTACTACTACTACTACTACTACTACTACTACTACTACTACTACTACTACTACTACTACTACTACTACTACTACGACTACTACTACTACTACTACTACTACTACTACTACTACTACTACTACTACTACTACTACTACTACCCGCCTACCCGCCTACCCCAACCTACTATAACTTGATGATTCCGACTGCTATTGCAGATAAATATTAATATTTACGATCAGCAGACATATTTCCAAAACAAGAATATAAACTTGTTAGTTAGTACAATTTGGAACTCGTCGATAGACAAGTTCTGTTGTATGTTTTGAACATGGATGTTTTGACAGTTTAATTGCCCTTTCAATTTTAGCTATGCCCCGCCTATCACTAGCTAAGCTCCACCCACACACCGCTCGTGTTGGGATCGGTTGATCCCTGAATGGTCTAACTATCAATTTCTAAAAGACTACACATTTAAGATGTTCAATATTTTGAAACTAATTTGACTGGGTGCTGTTGCTGCCTAAGGCAGCAACAGCGCCCAGTCAAATTAGTTTCGAAATATTCAACAGCATGTTTATTAAATAACAACGAATTACAAAGATACACAATTCATACAACGTGTCGGACCATTTGAGATTTGGTGACCGTCTATATGGAACCCTTTGTGACGTGATGAGTATGACGTCATCATACACGCGCTGAGCTGATTATGACGTAATACGAGGTCTGATGATGGATGGATACTCTGGAAAGGTGGCTTATGTTCAACGTTTCAGCAGGACGTTGTACTTTCTATTTCCTATGAAGACGTTTTAAGTTACTTCTGAGATGAACTGTATAAAGTCAACCAAAGTATGCATGTTTATTTGTGGCATTTGTAACATCACAACTATAACTAACTACTACTAAACATTTATAATTTGTTTTTTATTTAACTGCTACTGTTGCACGTGCGTACGTACGAGCAAATTTCAGGAAATCCTAAAATTGCGAACGCGTGAGAAATGGAAAATCTCCCTCGCGGCAGCAAGCGTCAAGCGTTAAAAATCGCCCCTTGAGCGATTCAAGACGCCCGCGTGCTGCCCGCCCGCCTGTCGCCCGTCCGCCTGCCGCCCGCGTTATTGTGTTTTGTCCCTATTAATTTCATACGTTTCATATCTGACGCACTGACGCCCGCGTGACGCCCGCGTGCTGTCTGTTTTGCCCTTTACGCATTTATGGTGCACTAGGCTCCTGGTTTACGATATTTACGTTTTTCGACCAGAGCGGGGTTTCAAATGCAGTCAATTCTGCGAGACCATACATCCATTGTTTAGAAAACGTGTAATAAAATACAGGAAGCCGCTTGTTCCCAATTCGCCTTTCGACAGTATACACCCACCATATGACGTCATAATCAACTACGTGGTGTGTAGAATGACATCAAAATGAATGACGCCATGAATGATGTAGATAACTACGTCACGAACGCATATTTGAAGACGGTCTATGCGTTGTTGAACAAATTGTATGCCTTTGTTGCATATTTTGAAACTAATTTGGCTGGGCGCTGTTGTTGCCATAGGTGCGGCAACAGCACCCAGTCAAATTAGTTACAAAATATCCAACAGCTTCCATGTATAGTTTTCAGGAAATTGATAGTTAGCGCATTCGGGGATCGATCAATCCCAACACGGCGAGGTGTGGTGGAGCTTAGCTAGTGATGGACACATGGCTAAAAATGGAAAGGTCAATTCGTGTTTACATTGCCGAATATTAACTACAAGGACATTCGTCCCCAAAATGGCACAGACAAAGCCTACTGGACACCTGGCTAGCTGGAATAGTGATCGCTTAAATGGATCTATAAATTACGCACTTGGAAAACGGTTCGCCGCTGGCAGGCAAGTCATACACTGGTATGTGATACTAATGCTGATGATGACGCTGATACTGATGCCGTCTCTGCCGACTACGACGACGATGGCAACGACGACGACGAAGAAGACGACGACGATTCCGGCTATTGTATTGCTTTTTGGGGTCAACATTTATGTCATCTGCTATGGTGGCATTTGTAATGATGTGTGGTATTGGGTGGTCTTGACAGTAGAGTATAAACGTCATATTACCTTGATACGGAAGGCTGCCATCTTCAGATACATTATTTGCCTTTCAGAAACGCCACTTTTTCTTCATCCAGTTATCGCAAGACTCCGCGTTTAAATAACCAGGCTTCGATAAATGTACGTCATGTGTTATACCCGCAAAAGGCACAATCGTGAATATTCACCCAATATTCGAAGGCAGCAATTTTCACGTGGCGTAAATACGATGTCTGCTGAAACTATTTGAAACTGATTTGCGTAAACGACTTGTAGCAGCCAGAGGCAGGCAAATAGTTTCCGAAATATAAATTGAAATATTCAACAGCTATTCACTTTAATCATTCGAAATCGATGTGCCGTTATATGTGAGACGAAAATCTTTGACCTGTTAACCTGTATAGGCACAACACGACAAATTCTTTATGATTTAAGAAATATGCTGCCGAATATTTTCAAACGAATTTAACTGGAAGCTGTTTATTCATGTGAAAGCAACATGTTCTAGTCAAATTAGTTTCAAAATATTCGACAGGGTTCCTGCGGGTTGTGGTGGGTGCCTTGAATTTGAGTCACTGAAATTTCAAGGCTTAAAGGTTTAGACATATTTATCGAAATTTTTTAATTATTTTTTAAAATGTTAATGTTTTTAAACTTTATACAAAGATACACACATGGCCAATTTCTTTATGATGCCAGGAATATTTTATTGAATATTTAAAGGAACGGTAAAATGTAATTTGGATGGAACATCAACAGCAACAACCACAACAACAACAACCACAACAACAACAACAACAACAACAACAACAACAACAACAGCGAACAACAACTACTTCATTCAAATTTTTTTAATATTCATCTTTCTTCTACGGTTGTCTGGAAATTCAGATAATAATTGCAGGCAGATAAAACTAAAACTGTTGCTAAGTCAGCTAAACAACAGCACTCGTCAAGCTGAAACATCGCTTACATATTTGACTCAGAATTAACTCAAAACTTAATTAATTTTTAATACTTTAAACCCGAAAAGCAGAATTTGAAAGTTACATATCTTGCTGAATGTTTTGAAACTAATTTGACTGGGAGCGGTTTTCTGCCTATGGCAGCAACACGTTCCTAACAAATCAGTTTCAATCTATTCACCAGCCTACCAGTAATAGCTGCCTTGAATATGATATTTTGGGAATTTAGAGTTCAAGGGGTTAAATAATCTGAAAATAATATAAATGAATCAACGCTCGATTTTTCTTACGCGATGTAGATCTGCCTCCTAATACACACATTAAATATGAAACTCTTGATATGCTGTATATTTTGAAAACAATTTGACTGAAAGTTGTTGGTGGCTTAGCCACCAACAACTTTCAGTCAAATCGTTCTTAAAATTTTCAGCATATCCAGAGTTAAAACCCATAGAAAATGTAGCAGAAACTCAGTAGCCAATCAGTGACAATTGATGGAAACACATTTCAGACTAGTAGTTCGTCGATCTTAGGGAGTTATGTATTTCCTGGTGTTACTTGTTTGTTTTTCGGCCTAAATTTAAGATAAACATTGAAAAACACAAGAAATTTGAAATTGTAAAAGCACTGTACAAATAATAAATTGTAATAGAGTTAACATTAATGGATGCATCACGTTTTATCTATGCCCCGCTTATCTTTACCTAAGCTGCACCCACACGCTTTACCCGTGTTGGGATCGATCGATCCCTGCACTCTCTAAATCTCAATTTCCAGAAAACTATATATATATGCTGTTGCGTATTTTTAAAACTGATTTGACTTGGTGCTGTTGCTATGGCAGCAACGGCACCCAGTCAAATTAGTTTCAACATATCCAGCAACGTGTTTATTAAATATTAAAGAAATACAATTCGTACACCCTGACAGATTATTAAAGGTGAATTTTCACACTAAAATGATTGAAGATAAAGTTGTTAAAATCTTAAGGCTTAAGTTGTGTGCCTAGTTGTCAAAAACGGAAGAATTCTTAACATACGATGATTTCAATACGTATAAATTAATATAATTTTTTTAAGTTTTGAAATTGAATTAGAGGCACGGGTTCTTAATTCAACTTCAAAACAAAAAACCCCACTATATTAATTTATCCGGAATGAAATCATATATTAAGAATTACTCTGTTTCATTACATCTAGGCACACAATTTAAGCCTCTAAAAGTATATAATTTCAACAATTTTATCTCTAAAAATTTGATGTGAATATGCACCTTTAAGCCTTTATGACGGATTAAATCGAGTCATTCAAGAGGTAATTGATTATGACGTCACCCTAAACGCCACGTAGTGGATTGTGCCGTCATATGATTGACTGAGAAACTAGGTTCGTGAATTGTCATCCTAAAACCAACATTTAATGATTTATAAATATACGCAAATACTAGGCTCGCTCGCTACACCGAAACTATGTGTCATTTCGCTACGTTTCGCTATTTGCTATCAAGTTTGTATAGAAAGAACGAATATAATGCTGCTATGCTACCAAGCTCTGTATTCGAAAACCGTATGTGGACTACTGTCGTTATTATATGTAGATACTTGGCATAATATAGATAAACACTGGATCTAGGTAATGGGTATTTTGTTCGCGTTCAAGATTGCTCCGTATTTTGCGTCCTCTGTAACATAGCAACACACCCGTGTACGTTATTACTGCTTTACTGGCTTGTCATCAGCTCTCTGAAACTTGAAATCAGTCTCTCGATTTCCAGATGCCTATACAGGGAAGCTGTTGACTATTTTGAAAGCAATTTTTACCGGGGTCTTATCGCAACAAAAGCTTGCAGCGAAATTACTGTCAAAATAGTCAACGTCATATTGTCTACGTCATAAGGAAATTGCTGTTTTTGGTCTGAGAAGGTTAAATTGTTAACTACATCCATTTCTGATATTAACTCTTTGAGCGCCAGAATCGTAATTTTAATACGAGCATAGGCCGACAGGTATGTCGTAGAGTATTTAGAAATTAATTTGACAGGGAGCTGTTGCTGCCATAGGCAGTAACAGCTCCCAGTCAAATTAGTTTCAAAATACTCAACAGAAAAATTATAAAATTGTCAGGAGTTTGGTGCTTTGAATATTCGTGTTGAAAGGGCTAACTGTATCACCGCTGTATCTCAAATGCTCGTGTGATGTGGTTCCGCGCAGGAGGAAAACAGGTCTTCATTGTGAATATAATGTTTCTGAGAGCACCGCCTTATCGTAGCAGCCTATATAGGGCGGCACTGTATTGTGAAGAGGGCCGGGTCACTGTATACAGGCAATGTGGGTGGGTGAGCTTATCTGTACATGGGTAAGTTTGGAAGGCTATGTTATAAATGCCAGATTAATCAATTTACAGTATTGGAAGCCAGTAAGAATGTTAAGTGGTATTGCACTCGCTGTGTGTGTGTAAGTGCGTGCGTGCGTGCGTGCGTGCGTGCGTGTGTGCGTGCGTGCGTGCGTGCGTGCGTGCGTGCGTGCGTGCTTATATAATAATACAAATTAAGTAGTGTCAAACTAAATAATCGAAAGACTGATCCATTTCTTTGAAGCAAGCCCTCACTGCTCACACCATTACATATCTTACATATATACACCTGTGCAAAAGTTAAGCACCACCCTATTTTTACGCACATGCGAGGGTATATTCATGTGCTATGAAGAAAGCAATAGCATAAACATTTATGTACCCATCCATCTTAGTGCAAGAGGTAATAATGCAACTAGAGGAATGCTGATTATGATGGTGGGGAAACACTGTATATTTTTGTTTGAACTTGAAAACGAGGCCTGAATATGGTTACGTTGACACAACTGACAACTATTGCCCTACAGTTGACACACGTGGCTAGATTGTCATTAATGGTGTCTGAAAACGAAGTTTAACATCTGTGCACGAGTTTGAGACTGTCATTATTAATACCGGGTATATCCACCTTGTGCCTGGATGACGGCCTGGACAAGACGTCTCATGCTGGTCACCAACCGACTGATACGCCATTGTGGTATTCGTTGCCATTCAAGATGGAGTGCGTCTGTTAATTCCTGTAGGTTCTGCACAGGAGGATCCCTCCTTCTCACCATGTTTCCCAGAATGTCCCAGATATGCTCAATAGGGTTCATGTCAGGGCTCCTTGCTGGCCATGGTAGGGCTTCGATGGCATTCTGGCGGAGGTATTCATGCACAGCTCTAGCACGATGTGGTCGGGCGTTGTCATCCATGAATATAGGGTGGGTTCCAGGGGCATGATTTACAAAATGAGGGACCACAACTCTATCCAGTATGGAATCTTGATATCTTTGTCCATTTAGTGTTCCAGGTACAGTCAACAGATCCAGCTTACAATCAAATGAGATGCACCCTCATATCATAACGGAACCTCCACCAAATGGAACTTCTTCCATGATGTTACGTTGGTCGTACGCCGTGCGTCTTGACCTCCATACACGAGTTCGACCATCTGTGGCATGAAGCAGGAACCGACTTTCATCGGACCAGTGTACCCGTCTCCAGGATCTCATGTTCCAGTGTCTTCTTTCGTTGCACCACCTCAGACGCTCCTCTTTGTGGTGTGCAGTGAGGAGAGGACGTCTGACAGGTCTCCTAGCTTTCATGCCAGCAGCATACAGTCTCCTTTTGACGGTAGACATTGACACTCTATTGCGCGTTTCCCATTGCTGGCTGAGCACTCTGCTGTTGGTGAATGGAGATCTCCTAACAAGGCGTACTAGGGCTCGATCATCACGGGCAGTAGTCTTCTTCGGTCTTCCAGATCTAGGCCTGTCCTTCCCCTCGTTAGTTTGCCCATGTTTTGCAATCAAACGACTGATTACACTATGGTTAATGTTCAGCTGTCTGCCAATCTCTCTGCATGACATACCAGTGGTATGCATGCCTATGATTTGCCATTTCACACGATCACTTAACCTTCGTCTTGCCATAGCGGTTCACAATCAAGAGCTAATTCTCTCTGTACAAATAAACCACGGTCATGAACACAAAATTCCTAATCTTGTCGCCAAAATCTGTATGTAATGTTCTACACCTCAAACTGGACTTTTACATAACTGAACACGTGTGCTGTTTCCCGCCACGCACGGACATCAAGCGGCGTGAAGTCATGCATGCATGTGCATTTCGTACTTGGAATTATGTCAGCTAACGCGGGGACAAAAAGTATGGCAGCCTAGTTGTACCATCATGTTTCTACGTTCTATTGTTTTTGCTGGTGCTTAACTTTTGCACAAGTGTATATTACCCTCACACCTAGTGCATTGTAATGCCCTACTCAAACCTAGGCATACCTATGGCGGTATATTCTTTCCATCGTCTCCATGGTTAAAATACATACTAGCATTTGTTGAAAAGTCCCTTTGAAGTTATGCACTGAGATGCTAAAAATCAGTTATTGAATAAAAACCCATGTTTTAGAAATCTTTCGACTGTGTTGGTAGAATCTTGCTTCTGCGACCGTTTGTGTGTAGGCCTATATGCTAAAGTTTTTTAAAAAGGTTTTTGGAAGTAGATCAGCGTTCTATTTTTGGGAACTAGACGATGGATGGTTCCGAACTGTCACTCCAATATCTGTAATCGTGATCAAAAACGTCACATGTTAGCTGACATCACATTTAATATAACGTAACTCCGTCACGAAAAGGAACGAATTGCATGTGTTTGATGAATTTATGACTTAAAAACATTCTGTTAAATATTTTGAAACTAATTTGAGTGGGAGCTGATGGTTCCTATGTTTCAAATTAGTTTTAAAAACGTAGATATTTTGTACATTCAGGTTTCAAATCGATTGGGACACCCATAGAAAGTGGGCGGAGCTTAGTTAGAAATTGGCGGGACATAGCTAGACACGCATCGTTCTATTGCTATTCGAAACACGCCATTGTCTTTTAAACTCTGGCCAATCAGGTAACGAGCTTGTATCACGTGGGTAATAAGAAGTTGTATCTAGTGTTTAAATGTGGTTTAGTGTAGTAATCATTAGTTTCCCACGAATTGGTGATAAAGAGAATTGAATCGTGAAATGTCACGGGAACTACCCTATCCATAGCAAACACTAATATGTCTCCTTAGCGAGATAGAATAGTTAACAGAAGACTTCTTCTATTTATTTTCGTCTTAAAATTCAACGGACGCACATAAAATGAGGACAGGAATTTGCTGCCATTGCGTGGATGATGATATCACCGTAACGTGAATCGATTTTAATGCCTGTATCAAGATTCAAGATTCGAAATTATTTATTTTCATATTTAGTCGTCATTATCAGAGATTACGACATGTAGTCCACCAAAGGCAAGCCTATGAAGTGGTGGACTCCTAACATATAAGCATTAATTGCTAAATATATTATGACATATATAATGTGATATAACATAAACAGACATATATTACGTGATACTATATGAACAGTAGGTACATACATGTCGGATACAACAGTAAAACAGGACAATTACATTCATGAACATAAAGGGATGGAAGGTGGGAGAGGGATGGGTGGGCGGTGAGAGATGCTCATCTATTATATATGACTATATTATTATTATTATTATTATTATTATTATTATTATTATTATTATTATTATTATTATTATTACTCCTATACAATTTTACATTTGATGTTCTGTTCCGGTGAACAGGTGCCTTGAATAGTTAGACTGCAGCACAGCTCATAATAAGATTAATAATGCTAAAAGAAGTTGGCACACTTCCAGATCAAGACAGTAGCGATATTAGCTCATAAGCTTCTAAACTTAATATATGGAATTATGTGAATAAAATGCTTCTAGGGAGTCAATAATAGTGTTTGACCGCTATTTCTTATATGTGGGGCATGTTAATAAACAATAAAATGTAAATTAGGAATTCTGTGATCATAAAAATGTAAACATTAATTTGATACATGGACTCATCACCGATTTGTAGAGAATATCAGTGAAATTCGCTCTCTAACTTACTTACATGTAGTGATAGTAGCCTACTAGTACTGGCATAAAGCCCGCCAGCCAGCCAGCCAAGTTGTCCTTGCTGCTTCATCGGTTATAAAATGCAATGTCGACCCAGATACTGCTATAGATCATCAAGTGAGCTAAATATAAATCTAGATTATTTTGAAACCAATTTTGCTGAAGGTTGTTGCTGCCTAAGGCAGCAATGACTTTCAAGCAAATAGGTTTCAAAATAATCGGCAGTATTTTATTTATAGCATATTTAACTTCTGAACTTGTCAAGCTTCACCATCCGCTACCAGAGATTGATGAATACAATTCAAACTGTTAACTGGCATAAAAAGACATAGAATTTGATACACTAATTACTCTGATTCTTTGCTGGTAGTAATTACACCCATATTTGCTTAGTTTAAAGTAAAGATACTGGACAAGACAAATTATTTTTATAAGTTTGAGCTAAGGCCTATTTAACATTTTAATTAGTGAGAAGTGCTCCGCTCCGAGCACACTCGGATTGGAAGGCACCGCTACTTTAGGAAGCAAGGTCTTCCATCACCGTGCCCAGAATGCCCAACAGGACACCTCAGCTCGCTCTGGAAGCATTCCAACTCGGTCCAGAGATGTGCTGTGTAACGGCCATAGTGGGTTACGGTTAGGGTTAGGGTTAGAGTGTTTAGTGGTGTGGTTTCTAGTAGTTGTCAATAATTATGTTTTTGATGACGTTTTTGGATGATTTTAACGTGAGAATGTGTGTGCGTATGTCTGTATCTGTATTATTCCATAATTGTATTGCTTGGTGTTCGTGTAGCTGCCTCTGTTCGGTGGTATGTGACATGTAGGTTGGAACTTGTTCTTGTGTTGTGCATTTGTTGAAAAAAGATTGGATAGAGATGAGGGTATGTTGCCATTGTGGTAGTCCTTCAGAATTGCGTATAATTGAACCCTTCCAATGTCCTCGAGTTTTAGGATTTTGTTTCTTTCGAAGGTATCTGCTGTTTGCGAATATAGTTTGATAGATAGGTTTTGTAGTGATTTTAGTTTTATAGTTTTGTTTGATATGTATACCACAGTTCCGCTACGTGGATAGACTCGTCCTGACCTGTCTGGTCTCAGAAGTGGAGTCTGTGTAACAGTCTACTCATATTGATGACGTAACACGATGGCCGGTCGGTACGTTAGAGTCGTAATCTATGGCACTGTCGGTGGTAAAACATGGGCAGTCTCCTTCCTCATCGAAGTCTCTCCACCCAGGAATATAAATGAAAAAAACTGGGGGTTTGCAATACTTGAATATGATCTAGAAGTTCCGGACTCATATAAGCCAAGCACACAAATAACTTTTACAATCTAGTTTGTCAGTGTCGGGTGGAAGCACTAATGGGGCCTATGTACGCGTAAACTGTTGAGCAATTTGAAAGTAATTTCACAATCTTCGATTCCCCAGTTCGTTGTGAAAAGTGTATCTCATAAACAGAAGCATATGCATATATTTAGTATAGACTTGGTAGACCGCCTATGACCCTCTCAAAAGCAGCATTTCAGAGTTTTCAAAATCTACCTCTGTTCAATATCTCTTCAAGTTGCCAAAAGCGAATTGTGCCCCGTTTGGAGGCTAATATATACAGATTATCGTCTACGTTAGCTCGTAAGAGAATACCCTGTCATGCCCAATTGCGATTTACTGAATTCACGTCATCCGCGATCGTGACAATTAGCCCCCGTAGTGAGAATATGCGCATGTGCGATCTAGCCAGTATATCCACTTGTCCACGCGCGATTCGGAATTTCCTTCCTCCAACAAAGGGAGGAAATCAATGACTGATTAAAATATCGCTAGAGAGGATGAGTTAATTCCCTTAATATTTTACCTCGACCGGAGCTTGGCCGTTACTCCAGCATCGTGAGTATTATGCGCTATGCAACATTCTGATTGGTCGGCTGTCTACTTTAAGACAGGTGTAAATTAACCATTTCACGACGACCCATGCAGTGTTCTTGAGAAGTGTCCATTTGTAGGTCAAGAAAAGACTATTTTTGAAAATTCACAACTGGAATGGCTGGCTCGGTAACCGAATCAGTCATTCCAGTGGTACATTTTCATAATTGCAAATGACCTTTCAATAAGAAAATATTTGCATTTTCTTTGACAAAATTTCCACTAAAGGGTTCAGCACGTTTTGTATTCACAAGCTTTGTATTCGTATTTGTATTTATCGTACAGTCAACACCAGACCAAACCAGAGGTAAAATATAAAGGGAATTAACCCATCCTGTGTAGAAAAATTCCAATCTGTCACGGGATTGCCTCCCTTTATACTTTTATCCGACTATGTTACGCATAAAGAGAAATCGCTGGATAAAGGTCCTGAGCAAATTGTATAGTCGTGGTATGTATGTATGTATGTCGTTAACCATTTAACACTCACATCAGCCAAAAAACGGCTTCTACAGTGGTCTTGAGAAATGTCTATTTGCAGACCAAGAGAAGACTATTTTACAAAATTGTACCACTGGAATGACTGGCTCGATAACCGAGCCAGCCATTACAGTACTAAATTTTCAAGAATAGTCTTATCTTGGTCTGCAAATTGACATTTCTTTTGAGAGAAGTGAAATTTTCTTGAACAAATTTAATGCTTAAAGGGTTATTAAATCTTGAATTGTTGTCATATGGTTGAAATAACCGAGGTGACCTAAAGCTTTTTAATGATGCCAACCACCATAGATTGCGGTGGCGGGATCCGATCTGCCACTCAAGTATCTGACGCTATAAGCAGCACGCATCATTTGTCTCATTCGCCTCGGATATGCATCATGTGATTGCAACAATCACGTGATGTATGCCCCACGCGAATGAGACAAACGTCCAACGACTCCTCATCTTAGCACAATGGAGGGACCCAGTTTTATCTAGGCACCGCTCATCACTAGCTAAGCTCCACTCACGCTTTGTCCGTATTGGGATCAATCGATCCCTGCACTCTCCGAATCTCAATTTCCAGAAACCTATAAAGGTAAGCGGTTGAATATGGCAGTAACAGCGTCCAGTCAAATTAGTCTCAAAATATTCAACAGAATGTTTATTAAATAGCAAAGACATACAATTCGTACAACTTGACGGACTATTACGCGTTTATGATGGGCTAAATCATGCCATTCATGGCGTAATTGATTATGATGCCAGCTTACATGTGACGTTGTTGATTATGACGTCATATGATTGATCAATAAACTGGATTACTCTATTACAAAATTGTAAAACTAAGGTCGAGTTCGACTCCTAACCATAGTATAGCTAACTAGATTCCCAGTCGAACTTGAAATAGCTCACTAGCTAGTCGACTATAAGTCGAACGAGCTTTAGATGGCTAGTGCGAAATTTGCATAAATTTCAAAATGGTGGATCCTCTCGCTTGCCACTAATAAATGCATATAAATTTATAAAATGCATATAAATTTATATATAATATAATTATGCTTTCCCATTGTATGTCAATGTTCCCAAGCCCCTATTCCTTCCCACTTTATGTCATATGGACGCTTTTTGACGTCTTAGTGGAAAATAATAACCCATTTTTGAAGGCCATCAAAACAGACGACAGAAAGGGTTAATGGAGACTGGTACCCGGCTCCAAGTTTTCCCCAATAGTAATTCAATGGGGAATCGGTAACCAACGAACTATAGCTAACTATCCAGCATTCGGCTGAGCATAGCAACTGCGCATGTTCAGTAAATCATCAAACTGACTATAGTTAGTAAGTCGAACTTGACCTAATTTGACTGGGTGCTGTTTCTGCACCCAGTCAAATTAGTTTCAAAATATTCAACACAATGTTTGTCGAATAGGAAAGACATACAATTCGTACAACTCTCCGTATTATTAAACGTCTGTGACGGACTATATTGCGCCATTCCTGACGTGATTGATTATGATGTCAGCCTACATATGGCGTTGTTGATTATGACGTGATATGATTGACTGAGAAACTTAACACCTCAATTGGCATTCAATGTGACTTGTATATTTTTGTAAAGAAAATAAAACAGTTCTAGTAGATAAGTTTTATCATTAAAGAATGGTAGAAATAATAACACGTGACGCGGACGTAGTCAGCATGACGTCGTTTTTTTATTTTTCCCAGACACGGGCAAGTTTGACTGTTGAACAATTATAAACAACTGTTTGTTAGTCAACTAATCAGAAAATTACTCCCACAATTAGGAGTTTGAATGACAAATAGTAAACTGTAGTTAACGATTGTTCGTTAATCGAACGGGCCCCTTATTACAACACCGCGTTAGGTTAGCAGAAGTTCAGCAATGGCGTTCTATCGAGGAAAATATGCAGCGTGGATTTCACACTGTCAGTCAACAGACATCGTGGCACAGGATCGAAAAACATCTGTCAGGAAAAATAATAATAATAATAATAATAATAATAATAAAATAATAATAAAAATAATAATAATAATAATAATAATAATAATAATAATAATAATAATAATAATAATAATAATCACACAACCACCATCGCCGCCGCCGACGGCGACGAGGACGAGGATGACGACGGCGACGGCAACAATTAACGACAATGGCAGCAGCAGGCTAAACAAGAGCCCTCAGAGGTTGTAAACACCGTTTTGTGACATTATAGATTTTTCTTGGACTTTTGGATTAATGACGAAAGTCGTGGAAACCTAGTTCACGGTTACGTCGTTTCTTTCTGTTAAAATTTGAGCCAAATCGGACTAGCATTTTCCGAGATATCATAGTTCCTGAATTTGATCCGACCCCGAGCCAGGATTATTTTTATCAGACTCAGGGCCAGCGTCTGGATGACGATAATGAACCAAAACACCATGAATAATTACTATTGCAATTTGTCCTCGGTTTGACTGGACTAATATTATGGACTGGACCACCCAATATAATGCATTGCTAATTACCCAAAGCCAAAATCGAAGATATTCAAATGAATTTGGTATTATACTCCGACTCATGAACAAGTTAAAATGTTTCCAAAACAAAAACAGAAACATGTTAGTTAGTACAATTCCGAACACGATGTAAGAAATATTATGTTGAATATTTTGAACATAATTGGATTGGAAGACATTGCCATGTTCAAAACATACAACAGTTTTAGAAACAAATTGCTCTGTTTCTGACCTGTACTGTATATGGATGAAAGCTCTATGATACTGCTAATTCCAAATTACTCAATTATTGAATTGAGAGAGAGAGAGAGAGAGAGAGAGAGAGAGAGAGAGAGAGAGAGAGAGTTGTTGAATTGGGAAGGAGATATATGGAGGGAGGGGGAGGGTGGGGCGGGATAGAGAGAGAGAGAGAGAGAGAGAGAGAGAGAGAGAGAGAGAGAGAGAGAGAGAGAATCCTGTTAATTTAACTTTTGACTTAAGACAAATTGCAGTAGTAATCAATCATGCTGTTTTTTGTTCATTAGAGCCATCCACATTCTTAATCAAATATGAAATTTTATTTTAAGCGTTTGATGGAGCATGGTATTTTAGCTCACCTGGCTTAGATTATATAATGGCGTCATCTGCTGTCTGTCTGTTTGTCAACAATTGTAACCCCTTTGGACATTGCCTGATGGATTAAGACCAACTTTGTTAGACATGTTCTGTTTGGTAATATATATATTTGCGCTATGAATATGAAGTGTTTACCTCTTCAAAAACCAGCATTATGACCCTACATTTTCCATACATTGAAGTATAATATCTTTGTGGCGCATTTCGTCTTTGGATGCTGAATTAAATGTGAGTATATGGAGTGTCCATGGGTTATAAACAGACGGATGGCCCTAGTTTAAATTATTGAAGCCTATGAAGGTTTTGATGTACTGAATCTTATGGGGACGTTTTGTAAACTACTAGCGTGAGTGACGAGAGTTAGGGTTGACTTGACCAACTCATGCATCTAAGACATTGTCACCGCAATCTTCTCCTGTTGCAGTCGTATGTGCACAAACCCATATGCACTCTGAACATGCCGTTGAACAATCAAGTCCTTTGTGCCTGCATTTACGCAACATGTTTCTACAACTAAATTTATCTTGACACCTACCAAGCTCTAGTAGTGATATTGGTGCAGGACCCGGGTCCATATGCTTAGTAATCGGTCTGCATGCGCATATTTCCACACATTTCACCAATCAGGGTTGATGTTAACTGTTACCAAAATTTTTCGTCAAATAATTAAACCCTATGTAGACAGAAAGTCGTAGTTGACTATTAACAGGGGTGACATACCGAAAGTACGCTGCTAGTCGGATGTTCGTATCTGGTGGAGGACAGATCCGCGTTCATGGCCCATCCGAACGCGTTCAGTTTCCCGCTGTTGTACATGAGAAAGACAGGGAAGAAGTGGTCACAGTTCATGTCCACCGTGGTGTTGTACCAGTAGTGGACGCCTAAACAAAATGTGCGAGAAATAAAATATCATTAGCAACCGAATAGCTTGTACCTTTAATGACTAAATTTGTTAAAAATAATAAAATATTTCCTTATTGAATGTCCATTTGCAGGCCAAGATAAGACTATTTTTGAAAATTTACCACTAGGATGGCTGGCTCAGTTATCGAGCCAGTCATTCCAGTGGTAAATTTTCAAAAATAGTCTTATCTTTGCCTGCAAATGGACATTCCCCAAGACCACTACAGAGTCCGGTTTTGGCCGGCTTCGTCATGAAAGGGTTAATCTATGGTGATCATCCACACATATTGTATAGTTCAGAAATAATTTTAAATATTTTCCAAACAAAAACAGAAATGTGTTTTGTTATTTTGTACAATTTTGAACATGATTTAAGAAATATTCTGTTCAATATATTGGACTTAAAGGTGCATATATTCATTCCAAAATGCATGAAAATTTGTTGAAATTATCTTCTTCTACAGGCTTAAACTGTGCACCTCAATGTAATGAAACAAAATAAATCTTAACATATGTTGATTTCATTTAATATAAAGAAATTCCATAGGTTTAGTTGTGAATTTGAATTAGGGACTCGTGCCTCTAATTCAATTTGACAACTTAAAAAAATTATATTAATTTATATGTAATGTTAAGATTTACTACGTTTCCTTACATCTAGGCACACAATTTAAACCTATAAACGTGTATAATTTTAACAATTTTATTTTGAACCATTCTGCTGTGAATATTCACCTTTAATTTGATTGGAAGCCACTGCCACCCTGGACCGTGTTCACGCTAGAGAGTTAATTCTAAGTCATACTTCAGCGCTAACATGGCCTTAGATAGCAATGGTTTCAAATTAAATTAAGTTCTAAATCTTCAGCAGTACGTTTTATTTTTGCTTGAAACATGTGCGGTGTTTTAGCGGCAATGTACCTGTTAAAAGCGACAATAACTTACAGAGCTACATACACTTAGAAATACAATTTTTTGGTAATATAATGGTCACGAGGTATTGGTACCGAGGATTAAGTTTTACACAGATATACCAGCTCTGTCTGTGCAAATCTTCGAGTAGATTACATAATGTATGTAGTAAACACCTTATTTTAAATCTTTCAGAGGAGAATATATTAATGTTGCCTCTGGTTGAATAGGTAAACGCGTACATACGCATGTGTGTATGATTGTGTGCGTACATGTGTGTATTATGTACGCGAGTCTGAGAGGTGCTATGTGCATACCCATGGTTCGGAAGCATTGATGACGAACCCAGGCAGTTGAACCAATGTTAGACTCCAGTTTAGGCTGCATCACTGAATTACGGATTGGATCCCGGCCCATTTGGATATACAGATTGGTTCCGGTACCCTGGTTTGAGAAGTCGGCTGGTGTGCGACCTTGGCAGATTATACCTTAGAAAACAAACATAGTACCGTATGTCTGGATGTAAAGTTATAACATAAATGTGCAAACAACGGAAGTATTTGATTGGTCACTCAAGGATCTGACGTCATAACCAATTGCGTCACATGTTAGTTGACGTCACGATTAAAATGACGTAGTTCCGTCACAAAAATAGAAAATTAGTCATAAAAGTGCATGAATTGTATGTCTTTGATGCATTTATAATTTGATAAACGTTCTTTAATCGTCGTCGTCGTCGTAGTAGTAGTAGTAGTAGTAGTAGTAGTAGTAGTAGTAGTAGTAGTAGTAGTAGTAGTAGTAGTAGTAGTAGTTGTAGTAGTAGTAGTAGCAGCAGCAGCAGCAGCAGCAGCAGCAGCAGCAGCAGCAGCAGCAACAGCAGCAGCAACAACAACAATAGCGGCAGCAGTGGTCGTTTGTTGTTGTTGTTGCTGTTGTTGTTGTTGTTGTTGTTGCTCTTGTTGTTGCTCTTGTTGTTATTATTATTGTTGGAGCAGCTGAAGCCTATGCCAGTCTTACTTGGATCAACAAAGTAAGCTGTGAGAATCCATTGCTGGCCCTCATCTATCCATGGAGGTCTGAGAGTACTGGGCGGATAATTACTTCTAAGGTTCTTTGGAATCTGTGACAAACAAGAGTGTTATCAATGACATACGTGACAAATATACATATTTATGATTGGTATGTTTTGTGGGAAGGCTTAAGAGATATAGAACATCTAATCATCGTGGCTTAGTTCCTAGTTCACTACTGAGAGATTCTCTGCTGAGTTGTTGAGGGTAGCGTTTGTCAAAGGATAGTGACGTGAAGTTATTTTTACCAAACACAGAAAAACTATCTATAGTCTATAATTTGTATTATACCAATACCGCATAAATCAATGTAAAGTTGATCTGATTGTAAATAAAGTTCAGTCTATCGGGTTCCTGATTCCAAGTCCCATTCACCACATATCTAGGATGGTTTTATTTCTGTCGATTATTGGTAACTTCCACAGTTTTACACCGGTGCCCATTTATACTCTTGGGTGGAGAGAGGCACATATGAGTGAAGGAGATTGCCTATGCGTTCACCGATTACCCGCGGGCCATTGTAATAAGATAGTGACATATCCCAGCAGGCACATGACGTTGTTTCAATGTTGAATCCTCGTTGAAATCACGTCATGGTGCCTGCTGGGATATGCCTCACAGGTTTTATGAACCCAGACATAACTTAAAATGTTTCCAAAACTAATTAAGGGTACTGTTGAATATTTTGGACTTCATTTTATTGGAGTGGCTTCCAAACAAATTAAGTCCAACATTTAACAGTACGTTTCTGGCATTGCTTTCAAAATTGTCCTGTTTGGAAACATATTAAGCTATTTGTGAGATTTATTGTATGTCGCTGGAAATCGTGCCTTGTGACAACAAAACGCAAAATCGCAGAAATTCTCATACAATCGCAGGTATACATTCGTGACATGCGAGAGGCGTTTCACTTTGAGAAATCACCGAAAAGCATTGCTCATGAGAAATATTTCCTGCGATTTGTTGCGAATATTACACGCGTTTGCTGCGAATAATATTGTTTTGTCCGATCGCGGCAAAACGCCAGACAAAATCTTACCACGCGAGATGGGAATTGGAATTGACTTTCAACATTGGTCAGGGAAATTATACTTTCTAATAAAATCTGTCAACAAAATACTGGCACGCATGCATTGTATGATGCAACATACCCCGACTTGAATACCGGCGATGTATCCGCGGTTGTCAAAGAGCAGCATGACAGCGGTGTCACCATTCTTCAAGAATCGTCTTCCAAGAAACGTCTTACCGGCAGCTAAACACAGAGAATCAAACATGGCATCATGGGATATGTATGTGTGATACATGAAAACTCCTCTATAACGAACACCTGCTTTTGGAACCAGAACACGGCGGTACGTTCAGACGGATGATCGTCCTAACCTTTTGAATCCTGAATTCCCAAAATCTCAATTTCAAATTAACTATGCGGATATAGCTGTTGACTATGTTGAAACTAATTTGACAGGAACCTGTCGCTGCCCGTTATATAATACACATATGTTACTGTTTTGTACATTCAGTACATCAAAACAGACATGATAAACAAGAGAACATTGCGTACGTGCGTACGTTCGTGCGTGCGTGCGTGCGTACGTAGGTGCGTGTGTGCGTACAGAAATGAAAAGAAATGAAATCAAATTTATTTGTACTCAACGAAATTACATGTTTTAGCAATACAGAGATCTACAAGAGACCACATGCTGTTTGAAACAAAATGGCGGTGTTTCTCAAAGACACGACATAGATGCACCGAGAATGCATACACGTACATGCCGTATATGACTGCACACATGTCTGCGTTTTGGTGAGTGTGTGTGCATGCGTGTGCGTGCGTGCGTGCGTGCGTGCGTGCGTGCGTGCGTGCGTGCGTGCGTGCGTGCGTGCGTGCGTGAGTGAGTGCGTGCGTGCGTGAGTGAGTGGGTGGGTGGGTGGGTGGGTGGGTGCGTGAGTGCGTGAGTGCGTGAGTGAGTGAGTGAGTGAGTGAGTGAGTGAGTGAGTGAGTGAGTGAGTGAGTGAGTGAGTGAGTGAGTGAACGTGTACGTACCAACATCACATCCGTTTGCGTTTTCTGTGAATCCTGCATTAGCAGCATCAGATGTTGTTCTGGGCATAGAGGAAAACCCATCCTGAGCATTCAACGGGTTTGTATCCCACGTCACTGAAACGTGTACAAGACAATAGAGGGATTAATTTCTAGACATAGGCGGGAAGCGCACTCAGTCAAATTAATTTAGAAATATTCAACGATCCTAGCAAGAGAAAAACGTGGTTGGAGCTAAGCTAGAGATGGGTGGGGCATAGCTAAACCTGGGTTCATCAATGGAATGATAACAGTAATGTAATGCAAAGATTATCAAAGTTCCATACACGACCGTGTGAATGATAACCTGATATCCTTATCTGTTTACTTGATCACACGCCAGGACTCAATCAGCCTTCAGGTGCGTATTCACACCAATGCTTGAAAATAAATTTGTTCAAATTGTATAGTTTTAGAGGCTTAAGTTGTGCGCCTAAGGCCGTGTTCTCACTGGAGAGTTAATCAGGAATAACGCCATACTTCAGTATGGCGTTATTCTTGATTGAGTCTCTAGTGAGAACACGGCCTTACTGTGATGAAACGAAATAAATCTTAGCATATGGTGGCTTCATTTCGTAGAAATTGGTATACTTTTTTAATTATGAAATTGAAGTAGGGAAACGTGTCTCTAATTCAATTTCACAACTTAAAATGAATTATATTAATGTATGAGTAATGAAAGCATCATGTGTTAAGATTCCTGTCGGGTTCTAGCATCTATGTACATAATTTAAGCTTCTAGTATATAATTTTAGCAATTTAATTTTGAAACATTTTGGTGTCAATATGCACCATTAAGGCTTAGAAAGGTCGATTTGCAGGCCAAGAGAAGACTATTTTTGAAAATATGTCACTGGAATGCCTGGCTCGATTCTCGAGCCAGTCATTCCAATGATACATTTTTAAAAATAGTATTCTCTTGGCCAGCACATGGGCATGCATTAGCTGAGCAAAATGTAAATTTCCGTGACCGATCGCAATAAAGAATAATTAAAAGGTAGGTTTTGAAATATTTTATGCTGTAGAAGTATTCACGATTATTCGATTATTTAATTTTTAATCATATAAATTCACGATTTAAAAAATAATCGCGACTTTCGATTTAATCACATAATCGCGCAAGCCTACATTAAGCATTAGTTCTAAGAACCACGTCACTTACGACGCACTCGCACCAGGATATGGTTTAGTCAATCATCTAGAATGTAATATTCCCCTTTTTTAGTTTTCAATCTGATTGGAGTTCGAACCCAGGTACATTTGTGAGACCACCCGTCTAGAGTTTGGGATAGGTGTACTTGCCCGTTACTCTACTATCCAGAGGATAACAATAATCTTTTAGATTCCAGTTGAATATTTTGTCACCTATTTGACTGTGAGCTATTCCTGCCACAGGCAGCGACATCTCCTAACCGAATACTTTGAATATATGCAACAGCTTACCTGTATAGTTATCCAGAAACTAAGATTCTGGCAATCTACGGCTCGAGGTCTTAAAATCGATTCAAATGCACGTAAACAGTTGGCAGGTCTTAGCGCGGTCCATAGCTAAAATGAAACCCCGCACGCCCCCACCCCCACCCTCCACTCACTCTATGCCCACAGATGAGCGACTAATATGATATGCATTTGCCACAATAGCCCATAGGCGCGTGAGCGCAACAATTTAAATCTATGTACATTTCATGCATGGCAAAACCAGAACTAACACAGAATACTTTATAATGTAATCCTTTAATGACTAAATTTGTTCAAAAGATTAAAATATTTACTTCGTGAATGCCCATTTGCAGGCCAAAAGCGGCCTCTGTAGTGGTCTTGAGGAATGCCCATTTGCAGGCCAAGAGAAGACTACTTTTGAAAATCTAGAACTGGAATAACTGGCGCGATAACTGAGCCAGTCATTCTAGTGGTAAATTCTCAAAAGTAGTCTTCTCTTGGCCTGCAAATGGGCATTCCTCAAGACCACTACAGAGGCCGCTTTTGGCCGGATTCGTCGGGAAAAGGTGAAAGAATAATGATAATTTTACCCGTTGACATCCCACTAGTCAACATATGAATATGCAAGCGCTTCTGGACCCTCCTCCCACCCCCACCAATCAACTGGAGAGAATGTTCAATTCTCCTTTTGCCATCTTCAAGTGTACAAATTCTATGTCATTGATAAATTCACAATTAATAACTCTTGAATATTTTGAAACTAAGTTTATTGGTGTAAATGTTCAATTTACTTTCTCCTTGTGCCATTCTCAAGTGTATGAATTGGATGCCACTGATAAGTTCACACGCCAACAACTGTTCAATGCTTTGATACTAATTTGACTTGAGAAAATGCTTAATTTATATTCTCCATTCGTAGAATGATGAGGTGGTATGCTGCTAATTTCTTTATGACCGTCGGATTTTCGTTTTGGAATTGCTCGGTCAGTTTGCAAACACTTGGACTTTTGTGGTAATATTGTTTCAATATTGTGTTGCGTAAATCCTTATATGTATGTGACATCGTCCTGATGAACAATTTGTTTAGCTTTTTCACGTTATTGCACTCAGACCATAGAAATGGCGTATGAGGGGGAAAAGTTATACAGTGCGTTAATATGTCGAATATAGAGACAGTTTGTACATATGTATCAAAACTTATTGTTTTGTTTTGTTATATTTTGAAAGATACTGGCACAGTTTTGTTAGTTCAGGTTTGTTGTATATCGAGAAGAGTCCTTTTGCTTTTTCAATTGGATTAATCGTCACTTAATAATCAGGAACATATCTTTTCCTTTCAGTACTGTATTTTACAAAGTTAAAAAGAAAACGCAGTTCGTCGTCAAGGCAGTTGCAATTTTCACACATCTGTTCACTTCTTACAATTCCCGCCCACCTCCCACTTTCAATGGTTAGATTCAGGACTCGGAAATGACAAAGGGTGACAGCATCCCGGTAGGGCAAAATTGTAAAATATTTTTCGAATATGACAGTCCACTTGCCTCGTTGATTTCTTCTATACAATTTTCCTTGAAATGGTTTTGTAAAACAGCCTTTATCTGCTGAGTTATACGGATTTAGTTTATATTTTCAGTGCCAAATATATTAATGCACTCTATTGAATTACGTATTGCTTTTTGTTCTATGCATCTAAATTTTATATTTTTCTATTCGCTGTAATATAAACACGTATAATAAAGAATAGAGGCTACCTTTCCATATCCTCCATGTACATGGTCCACCCAGAAGGGAATCATATTACATGACATAGCCATATCTAATGGGTAATACCCGAACACTGTGTAAATCATTACATTGAGAGTACTTTTCTTCATTTGTAGAATAATTTAAACCCATTCATGGCGAAGCCGGCCAAGACCGGCCTCTGCAGGGGTCTTTAGGAATGTCCATTTGCAAACCAAGTGAAGATTAATTTTGAAAATTTACCACTGGAATGACTGGCTCGATAACCGAGCTAGTCATTCCAGTGGTACATTTTCGAAAAAAACTTATCTTGGCCTGCAAATGGACATTCAATAAGTAAATATTTTAATTTCTTGAGCAAATTTAGTCATTAGAGGGTTAATCAATGTTATCTGACTTCGGGATGAAAATGTCATCTGATTGAAAGTGATATCTTCTGGCTGAGTATATTAAAAATGACAAAAATTACTTTCGGCTCTTTAGGCGGATAATGATATATCCCAGTTGAGATTAACATCATCTGGTTAAGAAGAATATCGTATGGTTGATAATAATATATTCTCGGTAGAGACTAGTGTATTTTGGTTAAGCTATATACCAGATCTGGAAAGCCATCATAAGCTGACTGAGTAGTAAATATCGTTGCGTAATTAAGAGAAATACACAACTGTAACAGGAATGATCATTTTCAGTTTATCAATCCATCATATGACGTCCTAATCAACTACGTGATGTGTAGAATGACGTCATAATCAATTACAGCATGAATGACTCGATTAAGTCCGTCTTAAATTCTTAACAGTCCAATACGTTGTATGAATTGTATGTCTTTGCTATTTAATAAACATTCTGTTGAATATTTTGAAACTAATTTGAATGGGCACTGTTGCTGCCATAGGTTTAGCTGTATAGTTTTCTGGAAATTGATAGTCATGGCGTTGAGGGATCGATCGATTCCAACACGGGCGAAGTGTGGGTGGGGATTAACTAGGGAAGGGCTGGGCATAGTTAAAACTGAATTCCTCAATTATTTCACGTCTTCTTATGTTGTGCCACACTGATCTATTATACGGTTTTTTGGCACCATTGTTATTTCTTTAATTAATTTTACAATGGACCTTTCCATTTTTAGCTATGCCCCGCCCAATACTAGCTAAGCTCCACCCACACGTATTGGGATTGATCGATCCCCAAATGCCCTAGCTATCAATTTCCTGAAAACTATACAGGGAAGCTGTTGAATATTTTGTAACTAATTTGACTGGGTGCTGTTGCTGCCTATGGCAGCAACAGCGCCCAGTCAAATTGGTTTCAAAATATTCAACGGAAGATTTATTAAATAGTAAAGGCATACAATTTGTACAACAACGCATAGACCGTCTTCGAATATGCGTTCGTGACGTACTTATCGACATCATTCATTTTGATGTCATTCTACACATCACGTAGATGATTATGACGTCATATGATAGGTGCTTACTCTGGAAAGGTGAATTGCAGGAACACCTATTCATCACAATTTAACACGGGACAGGATATATCAATATAAATATGGCACTTTTCTTACCTTTAAGACCACTCCAATCCACAGAACTGAATAGGAATGCGTTAGCATAGCCCAGACACGCAAGCGAGAGTAATAGTCCCAGAGACCACATCTTGATGAAACTTTAAGCTGAAGAGCTTCTGCAAGTTTGAGATATACAGCGCTCCGACCCAAGCCTATATGACACTAGTTTTGGATTCTATGCCTTATATACCTGACTGATCAAGGTTTTATGCGTGATAAGAAGTTCAGTTCAGATAAGTAGGTACACTCGGACTGGGTCCTCCCAGACGAACGCATGATAGGTCAGTAGTATATAGAATCTACTCAGTTCCCTGGGTACGTGTGATAAGATGTAAATGAAAGCTAGAGGCGAACGAATACAGCATAATGTGTCAATACTCATAAAGATGCGAATGACAAGGGTGGTGGGCACCATTCCCGATACATAGCTTGGTGGGTGGGGGGGATGATGGTGCAGTTATCTACAAATTATATAGCCTACGCGAGTATCGTGGACATTCACTTTCCAATGCAAGTTCTAGCATAAGTCCTCGATGTCAGAATATGGGACAGTCTTATCTTAGTGTAGGATCAACATGATTTGTTTAATTTTATGGAATACCACGTTGGTGCATTTAAACTCAGTTATTCTTGATCGCCATTCCTCCTTTCTAAAATAAGTTAAAGATAAGAGTAAATACGCCAGGAACAGGTGTTCTTTATTCCAGCCATTTCGGTCCTCGACTGTAACCGCTATTGTATGTATGTTTCATGTATATATGTTTCGTGCACTTCTGAAGATGTTACCGAATAAACATGAATGTACACATGTCATTTCTTCACCCTCACTCTGTATGGACACATTTAACGGATTCATTATTTTACACCCTCTTGTATCAACCGAACTATGAACTCTTTAATGACTGAATTTGCTAAAAAAATCTAAATATTTGCTTATTGAATGTCCATTTGCAGGTCATGAGAAGACTATTTTCGAAAACTTACCACGGGAATGACTGGCTCGATTATCGAGCCAATCATTCCAGTGGAACATTTTCGAAAAGAGTCTTCTGTTGGCCTGGAAATGGACACTCCTCAACATCCACTACAGAGGCCGGTTTTGGCCGGCTCCGGCACGACAATGTCAAATAGTCAAGCTGGACAAAACCTGACGTTCCTATTGGCCGGGAGGAAGGCCCATTTGCAGGCCAAGAGAAGACGGATTATTTTCGAAGATTTTCTACTGGAATGCCCGTTTCTCTAAAAGAAAACGTATTCTCTTGGCCTGCAAATGAATACTGACTAAGCAACTATATGGAGTTACCTGATCATTACCGCTTAATTAGTTAGGTCGTCCCCCAAAACTGCACCCCCCCCCCCCCCCCGGTTGTCATGAGAAATAGCTTTTGTCAATTCCAATGATAAATTTTCTACTGACTAACGAAAGATTTACACTTTCTTAAAGGGATGCTAATCTCATCTGAAATATTGTATTGCGCCGATAGATTATGAGTTATAGATTCTATATGATTCATATTCTGTCACATTCCCTTATCTGTATCACAATTACCTGCTTTGTAATATCGAGTAAATGTTGAACAGTGATCTCCACCATTTTGTCTCCTCTACGGATAGTGTGTGATGTCATGTAAGTGCCAATGCATTACATTCTTTATTATGTAGTGATCATCTCGTTGAATATTTTGAAACTAATTTGGTTGGAAGTTGTTGCTGCCATAGGCAGCAACAACTTCCAGTCAAATTAGTTTCAAAATATATAACAGCTTACTTGTATGGTTTTTCTTTAAACCACATTGTCGAGCTATTGATGGCACCTCTATGACTGAGCATATATACCGAGGCAGACACCGCAGGTTTTTCCTGATTGGTTGAAAAGCGAATCATAACAGCCATCATAAACTGTAAAAATGTACCAACGTTTAGTTACTAAAGCCTGAATATCTTCCTTTGATGGAATGGTAAAACGCTTAAAATTCCACGCATAGTTTATCAGTGGCCTATTAGATCATCGTATAGCTATCACGCGATGAGGGCAGTTGTCCTTTAAGAATCTTGACCATTATAGCGTAGTATAGAGGTATCATTCTGAGCAGTTTGACCCGATGGTGTCACAATATGTGGGGTGGGGTAGGGTGTGGGTGGTGGTGGTGGTGGGGGTGGGGGTCGGTGGGGGTGTGGGTGTGGGTGTGGGTGTGGGGTGTGTGTGTGTGTGTGTGTGTGTGTGTGTGTGTGTGTGTGTGTGTGTGTGTGTGTGTGTGTGTGTGTGTGTGTTGGTTAAACATCGAGGTAAAGAGAAAAACAATAACGTCTTTGACACCAGCAACATGCTGACAGACCAGTGATAGGTAGAAGTCATGGCGCTTCTGAACGATAATATCCGGGTTATTTAAACATAACTGAGGGATATTGTGACGGAGATTAACATCTTCTGGACGTTCTGCTAAAGAAAGTTGTCTTCTGGTTTTGAATAATATCTTCTGGTTTGCTTCACTAATGTGTGACTCGAGTATCCGATGCCATAATCGATTGCGTCACCGGCTAGCTGACGTCACAATCATAATAATGTAGCTTCGTCACAAACATCAAAAAGTTTGTGACTGGTGCAAGAATTGTATGTCTTTGATAAATTTACAATTGAATGAACATTGTATTGAATATGTTGGAATTGATTTGACTTGGAGTGGATACTGCCTTTAGCAGCAACAGCCCACACACCCACTCATATCAGTTTCAAAATACACACACACCTTACGTGTATAGTTATCTTGATATTTAGATTGAGGGCATTCGCGTAGCAAAGCTTCAAATCGATTCGAACACGAGTAAAAATGGATAGAGATTATCTAGAAATGGGCATGGCATAGCTAGAGAGTGCCCTCTCAATAGATCTTTCCATTTATATCTATGCCCCGCCCTTCTCAGCTAAGCTCCACCCACACCTCGCTCGTGTTATGATCGATCAATCTCTGAACACCATGACTATCAATCTCCAGAAAACTATACAGGCAAGCTATTAATAACTAAAATTGAAATATTCAACAGCATGTTTATTAATTCGTAGAGACATACAATTCGTACAACTCGTCTGACTATTAAGAGTTAAAGACGGGACAAATAGAATCATTTATGACGTAATGATTATGACGTCTATCCTACACGCCACTCAGTTAATTATTACGTCATATGACGTCAGATGATAGATCGAAACTCTGGAAAAGGTGAATTAAATCGTAGTTCATTAGATCAGAAGTAGAACCGGTCCCGTGTTTCAAGTTACCCATACCCTTTCTACTAGGAGATCATGGCCACATTCATAATTCCTTTAAAAGATGGAAGTCCAGAGAGACCATGCCATAGTGTGACACTAATTATTATTTTTATTATTGACGATGACAACGCCGACGACGCCGATAATGAGGACGACAACGATGATGACGACGAGCAGAACGACGACGAGGCCGCCGCCGCCACCACCGCAAGCATTGCCGCTGCCGACGACCCTGACGACGACGACGATGACGACGAGAAAATCATCACGATATATAGATTGGTGTAGATAGTATATTAGTATTTGATTGTACAGAGAAATTTACCGGCACAAACAGCCTAAGTATCTTACATGACTTTTCAAAGCCTGAATGATACTACGGCTTCAGTAACACGTGTGGTCATAAGGTCATCTTGAGACCTTCTTGGCCCAGAAGTAGGTAGCTCTTTTCGACAGGTCTGCCAATAAATAAACAGACAGTCATGTGTGTTAGACGTTGCTTGGAATAATATGTGTCAATATAACCATAAATCACCTTTGCAAATTATGCATCCATCATCTGACCTCGTATGCCGTCATAATCAGCTCAGCGCGTGTATGATGACGTCACAATCATTACGTCACAAAGGGTTCCATATAGACCGTCATCAAAGCTCAAACAATCCGACACGTTGTATGAATTGCATGTCTTTGTAATTCTTTGTTATTTACTAAACATGCTGTTGAATATTTTGAAACTAATTTGACTGGGTGCTGTTGCTGCCTTAGGCAGCAACAGCACCCAGTCAAATTAGTTTCAAAATATTCAACAGCTTACTTGTGTAGTTTTTTTTAATTGATAGTCATGTTGTTCAGAGATCGATCGATCCCAATACGAGCGAGGTATGGGTGGAGCTTAGCTAGAGATGGGCGGGGCATAGCTAAATGGTCCATTGGATGATCTAAGGAGGTGTAGCATCCGTAGTTGAGCATCGTTTGCCTACGTTTAGGCCCTATATCAATAAAGTGGAATACATAAGCAGTCGAATGAGTACGCATATGCCACTCCGGGTACACACAGACTTATATTTCCGTATCAATGCGATAGATAAGGTTCCTGACTTTAGAACTCTTGCACCGACCGTTAGACTCACGAATCCAGGTTACCGAGATAACACTTACAAGGTTATCCCTTGGACGATTTATCCATTTGGGTTGAGTTGATAATAGGTGTGGCTTAGTTTACTACAAATGTAATTTCGAAAGAAAGAACTGCAACTACCATAAGCGAGGTCTATTGAGCACGCTATCAGGGAAGTTATGTATCCGTATGCAATGCAGATCCACAATAACATAGGGTTTTTGTAAAAGAAACTTAAACGTACTGTTGAATATTTTGAACTTAAACTGATTGGAAGCCATTGTTGCATAACGCAATGGATATTTCAATTTTTATCTATGCCCCGCCCATCTCTAGCTAAGCTCCACCCACACCTAGCTCGTGTTGGGATCGATCGATCTTTGAACTCCCCGCTATCAGTTTCCAGAAAACTATACAGGTAAGCTATTGAATATCTTGCCTATGGCAGCAACAGCGTCCAGTCAAATTAGTTTCAAAGTATTCAATAGCATGTTTATTAAATAGTAGAGACATACAATTCGTGCAACGTGTCGGACTATTAGGAGTCAAAGACGAGCCAAATAGAATCATTTATGAGGCAATGCTTATGGCGTCATCCTGCACGCCGCTTAGCTGATTATGACGTCAGATGATAGGTGGATACTCTGAAAAGGTGAATTAAAGTGAGCCCAGAATATTCAATACAACATTCATTATGTTACTAATATGTTACTATTCCCTTCACTCTCACTCACTCTCCATGTGCATTTACTATTCCCTTCCTCTCACTCACTCCCCATATGCTTTTATTATTCCCTTCCTCTCACCCACTTCCCATATGCTTTTACTATTCCCTTCCTTTCCCTCACTCTCCATATGCTTTTACTATTCCCTTCCTCTCACTCACTCTCCATGTGCTTTTACTATTCCCTTCCTCTCACTCACTCTCCATGTGCTTTTACTATTCCCTTCCTTTCCCTCACTCTCCATGTGCTTTTACTATTCCCTTCCTTTCCCTCACTCTCCATGTGCTTTTACTATTCCCTTCCTCTCACCCACTCTCCATATGCTTTTACTATTCCCTTCCTCTCACCCACTCTCCATATGCGTTTACTATTCCCTTCCTCTCACTCACTCTCCATATGCATTTACTATTCCCTTCCTCTCACCCACTCTCCATATGCTTTTACTATTCCCTTCCTTTCACTCACTCTCCATGTGCTTTTATTATTCCCTTCCTCTCACTCACTCTCCATATGCTTTTACTATTCCCTTCCTTTCCCTCACTCTCCATATGCATTTATTATTCCCTTCCTCTCACCCACTCTCCATATGCTTTTACTATTCCCTTCCTCTCACTCACTCTCCATATGCATTTACTATTCCCTTCCTCTCACCCACTCTCCATATGCTTTTACTATTCCCTTCCTTTCACTCACTCTCCATGTGCTTTTATTATTCCCTTCCTCTCACTCACTCTCCATATGCTTTTACTATTCCCTTCCTTTCACTCACTCTCCATATGCTTTTACTATTCACTTCCTTTCACTCACTCTCCATATGCTTTTACTATTCCCTTCCTCTCACTCACTCCCCATATGCTTTTATTATTCCCTTTCCCTCACTCACTCTCCATATGCTTTTACTATTCCCTTCCTTTCACTCACTCTCCATATGCTTTTACTATTCCCTTCCTTTCACTCACTCTCCATATGCTTTTACTATTCACTTCCTTTCACTCACTCTCCATATGCTTTTATTATTCCCTTTCCCTCACTCACTCTCCATATGCTTTTACTATTCCCTTCCTTTCACTCACTCTCCATGTGCTTTTACTATTCCCTTCCTTTCACTCACTCTCCATGTGCTTTTACTATTCCCTTCCTCTCACTCACTCTCCCTGTGCTTTTACTATTCCCTTCCTCTCACTCACTCTCTATATGCTTTTACTATTCCCTTCCTCTCACTCACTCCCCACATGCTTTTACTATTCCCTTCCTCTCACCCACTCTCCATATGCTTTTACTATTCCCTTCCTCTCACCCACTCTCCATATGCTTTTACTATTCCCTTCCTCTCACTCACTCTCCATATGCTTTTACTATTCCCTTCCTCTCACCCACTCTCCATATGCTTTTACTATTCCCTTCCTCTCACTCACTCTCCCTGTGCTTTTACTATTCCCTTCCTCTCACTCACTCCCCATATGCTTTTATTATTCCCTTCCTCTCACCCACTCCCCATATGCATTTACTATTCCCTTCCTCTCACTCACTCTCCATATGCTTTTACTATTCCCTTCCTCTCACTCACTCTCCATATGCTTTTACTATTCCCTTCCTCTCACCCACTCTCCATATGCTTTTACTATTCCCTTCCTCTCACTCACTCTCCATGTGCTTTTACTATTCCCTTCCTTTCACTCACTCTCCATATGCTTTTACTATTCCCTTCCTCTCACTCACTCTCCATGTGCTTTTACTATTCCCTTCCTCTCACTCACTCTCCCTGTGCTTTTACTATTCCCTTCCTCTCACTCACTCTCTATATGCTTTTACTATTCCCTTCCTCTCACCCACTCTCCATATGCTTTTACTATTCCCTTCCTCTCACCCACTCTCCATGTGCTTTTACTATTCCCTTCCTCTCACTCACTCCCCATTTACTATTCCCTTCCTCTCACTCACTCCCCATATGCTTTTATTATTCCCTTCCTTTCACTCACTCTCCATGTGCTTTTACTATTCCCTTCCTTTCACTCACTCTCCATGTGCTTTTACTATTCCCTTCCTCTCACTCACTCTCCCTGTGCTTTTAGTATTCCCTTCCTCTCACTGACTCTCTATATGCTTTTACTATTCCCTTCCTCCCACGCACTCTCCATATGCTTTTACTATTCCCTTCCTCTCACTCACTCCCCATATGCTTTTACTATTCCCTTCCTCTCACTCACTCTCCATGTGCTTTTACTATTCCCTTCCTCTCACTCACTCCCCATATGCATTTACTATTCCCTTCCTCTCACTCACTCACCATATGCTTGTACTATTCCCTTCCCTTCACTCACTCTCCATGTGCTTTTACTATTCCCTTCCTCTCACTCACTCTCCATCTGCATCTATTATTCCCTTCCTCTCACTCACTCTCCATGTGCTTTTACTATTCCCTTCCTCTCACTCACTCCCCATATGCATTTACTATTCCCTTCCTCTCACTCACTACCCATATGCTTTTACTATTCCCTTCCTCTCACCCACTCCCCATCTGCATTTACTATTCCCTTCCTTTCACTCACTCTCCATGTGCATTTACTATTCCCTTCCGCTCACTCACTCCCCAAATGCTTTTACTATTCCCTTCCTCTCACTCATTCACCATATGCTTTTATTATTCCCTTCCTCTCACCCACTCCCCATATGCTTTTACTATTCCCTTCCTCTCACTCATTCCCCATATGCTTTTATTATTCCCTTCCTCTCACTCACTCCCCATATGCATTTACTATTCCCTTCCTCTCACTCACTCCCCATATGCATTTACTATTCCCTTCCTCTCACTCACACCCCATATGCTTTTACTATTCCCTTTCTTTCACTCACTCTCCATGTGCTTTTACTATTCCCTTCCTCTCACCCACTCGCCATGTGTTTTTATTATTCCCTTCCTCTCACTCACTCTCCTTCTTCCTTGACTCATTCCATCCTTCTCACCCACTCCCCATATTCTTTGACTATTCCCTCCCTCTCACTCACTCCCCCGGTTTTTACTCATTGCTGCCCCCTCTCACTCACTCTCTATAATTGTGTTTTGAGTAATTGCCTCCCTCTCACCCACTATTCTTATTCTTTGACTCAGAGCCTCCTCTCACCCACTCTCCATATCCTATATGACTCATTGCTCCCTCTTACTCACTCTCCATATTCTTTGCTTCATTCCCTCTTCCTCTCACTCAAGATCGCTATTCTTTGTCTCGTTGCTTTCCTCTCACTCACTCACCTTATTCTTTGACTCATTGTCCTCCTCTCACTCACTCTCCCTAATCTTTATTTCATTTCCTTAATCGTTTCATCCCCTCCCTATCACCCACGCTCCCCATTCTTTGATTCATTGCCTCGCCCTCACTCACTCTCCATATTCTTTATTTCATTTCCTTAATCTTCCTCACTCTCTCTATTCATTGTGTTATTCCCTTCTTCTCACTCACCCGCCCTTTCCTTGTTGCATTGCCTTCCTCTCACTAATTCTCATCTATCACTCTCTCTCTCATTATCCTTTTTCCGTCTCTCCCATCCACCCTCCCTGTCCCTCGACCATTTCTTTCTTTCTTCTTTCTTTCTTTCATTCTTTCATTGCTCGCTCCCTCACCCACATGCTCGCTCCTCCATTCTTTCTGGCTGTCTTTCTTTGTTTTTCTTTCTTTCTTTCATTCTTTCTTTCTTTCTTTCTTTTCCCTGGCCCCCCCTCACGCCCCCACTCTCTCGCTTGCTCACTCTTTACCATTCTTTCTTTCTTCCTTTCCTTGTTTTTTCTTCTTTCTTTTCTTTGTTTTCTTTCTGACTTTCTTTCTTTCTTATTCCCACATCTCTAGCTCCTTCTAGCATTCAACTCCACCCCAGCTTTCGTATGGATGGTCCGGACAATTCTGTGAAAAGGGTAAACTTATGGCGCTCTTCACTATGCACTACGAATAGCATGACTCAAGCAAGAGTAGCATACCGTGCTCTCAAGTAACTGCTAGCCGTGTCCATCAGCTCGATCTTATAACCAAGAGTAGCATACCGTGCTCTCAAGTAACTGCTAGCCGTGTCAATCAGCTCGATCTTATAACCAAGAGTAGCATACCGTGCTCTCAAGAAACTGCTAGCCGTGTCCATCAGCTCGATCTTATAATCAAGAGTAGCATACCGTGCTCTCAAGTAACTGCTAGCCGTGTCCATCAGCTCGATCTTATAATCAAGAGTAGCATACCGTGCTCTCAACAAACTGATAGCCGTGTCCATCAGCTCGATCTTATAATCAAGAGTAGCATACCGTGCTCTCAAGTAACTGCTAGCCGTGTCCATCAGCTCGATCTTATAACCCCCATCTGCCTGCTCGGAATGCAGTGCTCAAGAACTCCGCCAATAAGGCAGAGCTGAACACTCTCATTTGCGAGCTGGCCCTAATTGGTGAAGTGCTCATACAGAATGCGACGCAACATCACAAGTTGGTGATTACTGGGCGACACCACATTACTCACCCAGTTGACTAAGCTATGCAAAACGCCTCATCTGGATCGCGTCTCGGCATACGAAGAAGCGGATATGGTCATTAACTCACGACGCCATCCACCTTGCAAATGAAGACCCAGAATCACGAGTTGAGCACGTGGTGACACGGACATGATTCCTTTCCTACCGTACTCGTCTTCTACTCGAACGAGAAGCTCCAGTCAGTAATCCAAGGTCGTTTTGTATTGTATTGACGTGAATGAAACCGTTTGCAGACATGCTATCAGCATACCTGTAATCTTGGCACGCTATGCTTTAACTGGTTGTGATCCAGTTGCGGAGACTGATATATATATATATATATATATATATATATATATATATATATATATATATATATATATATATATATATATATATATATATATATATATATATATATATATATATATATATATATATATATATATATATATATATATATCACAATATGATGATGATGATGATGAGGAGGAGGAGGAGGAGGAGGAGGAGGAGGAGGAGGAGGATAGTATTCTGCGGCTATAGTAGTAGAAACATCCTACAGCTGCAATCAGTCCTTCTGCGCTTTTGCCCACTGTGTCGTGTTCTCAGCCGAAATCCTTAGCTTCCTCAGGCTCATTCCTGAATTGAGTGTACCGAGTCTTGCTTTCTTGAGGTCACCTCTTAGCATGCGTAGCAGATCTATGCAATGGCGTCCTCTCCTGGCTTTGCATTTGCTGGTTCACAGTAGGGTGAATTCCAAGTCTCTCTGTGCTGGCGTGTCCTCTGGCATCCTTGACACATGACCAAACACGGACCATCTTTGCTGGACGACTATTACAGACCGGGGCGATGTATTGCAGATCTTATAGAGTGCATCAGTAGCAGGTATGCTGTCTGACCATCGGTGTCCAGTGATGGTGCGTATGTGTTTATGGTGGCATGCATCAAGTTTGTCTAGAGCTGCCTTTGGCGCTACCCAGCTGTTACAGTTATACAGCATCAAGGATACGCTTGTTGCATGGAAGAAAACGTAGTCTTTTTGTCAAGGGCATATTTGATCTACGAATCAAAAGCTTCTGGAAGGACTAGAAAGCTATGTTCCCCATGACGCAGCGTGCAGCAATGACAGCAGTACTGTAAATCAGTCGCCTCAGGATTTTACATTTCCTCCATGGTTCGCCGCCACGAAGTGGGTCGTCATTTTCTTTAGTTTCATGCTTTGTAGATAGGGATATGTGGGTGAACTCTGTTTTGGATTCATTCATAAAGAGATTCTCAATTTGTAGTTTGCTTGCAGCTATTGGGAGAAGTTCGTCAAGGGGTTTCTTTTCCTCGTCTATGTGGTCCACATCGTCAGAATATTCCATCTATAACGACGTACACGGAATTGACACTTGGTGTTTGGTATTGTGGAACCTTACCGCACAAATTTCGATGCGGTAGCAAGGTAACAGGTGAAAAGCACCAGAGATAGACCATCTCCCTGTGAGGAGCCGATTGATTTCTCAAACTCTACAGACCTCACTGACTTGACGCATACACTCAGTCTGGTGTCTGCTAGCAGTAGTCTCACTAGTCGTAGCTGATCTTCATTGCAACTGGCATGGCGTAGTACATCTAGGATCTTTGAGCGTTTAATTGTGTCGAAGGCTCGTGTCAATGCCCACTTTGTGGAAGTTCCAGTGTTTGGACATGGCCACCGATTAATTAATTATTAATATTATAATTTAATATATTAATTAATTTAATCTGGAAGATTTCAATTTTCTCAGAGAAATTGTCCATTTGTAGACCAACAGAAGTATATATTTTTAATTTACCACTCGAATGACTGGCATGGTTATCGTGCCTGTCACTCCATTGCTACATTAAAAAAATAGTCTTCTCTTGCTCTGCAAATAGACATTGCTCAATGCCACTGTAGAAGGTGTTTTGGGCTGACCTTTGTGCTAAAGGATTAAAGATTAATCCTTTAACCATGACGATCCATTATCTTCACAGCTTCGAAGTAATTATAAAGGAATGTGTTTAGAATAACCCTGGCATGCCTGGACAAAATTCACAAAGTCTCTCTCATGACAATGGAGACATAGTATAAACACACACCTGAGTGTGTGATAACATCGCTCCTAGCTACTACCTTTTCATTCACAAATTTAAAAAGCCTAGTTTTGCAGCAAACAATAAGAAATAAAAAATGCGTGTTATTTATTATGACAGATTAACTACATGTAGAAGTGACTGTTTCCTTAGGCAACAATTACTTTCAATCAAATTGTTTTCAAAATTTTAAGCAGGATTAATATTTGGATAACTACGCTAAACAAACTTTCTAGGGAATCCAGACTAAATTGCATTTCTATTAAGATTAGCTCAGACCACAGGCTGAATCTGATTTAACTAGATAATTGACTTAAACTATTATCTACTGTAATCATGTGTCATAGGCTTAGATTATACAAAGTATATAGGTTTAACATTTTCAAAACTACAGACCACATATTACACATATTATCTAAAATACATTATATTCTGTTAAATCATTTGAAAATATACTTATTCGAGTTCTAACTATGATGAGTCAGCAAGGTATTCTACGCAAATTAGATTCATAAGATTGCCTTATGGTTGCGATACTGGGATACTATTATTAGAGATGAAAGAGTTAACATATTCACTGAATTCACCTTTCCAGGGTACCCACCCATTATATGACGTCATAATGAACTGCGTGATGTGTAGCATGACATCAAAATGAATGACGTCATGAATGACGTCGATACGTACGTCACGAACGCATATTTGAAGACGGTCTATGCGTTGTTGTACAAATTGTTTGCTTTTACTATTTAATAAATATTATGTTGAATATTTTGAAACTAATTTGACTGGGCGCTGTTGCTGCCATAGGCAGCAACAGCACCCAGTCAAATTAGTTACAAAATATTCAACAGCTTCGCTGTATAGTTTTCAGGAAATTGATAGCTAGGGCATTCGGGGATCGATCAATCCTAACACGGCGAGGTGTGGGTGGAGCTTAGCTAGTGATGGAGGGGCATGGCTAAAAATGGAAAGGTCTATTGTTTTAGTCATTATTCTTTGTAGTTTTGCAGCACAAAAAACAATGCAGTCATTCCAGTGATAGATCGACATTTTCTATGAGAAAATTGAAATTTTCTTGAACAAATTTGTGAGTTAAAGAGTCAATAAGACCCATATTATGCCAATATACACTGTATATTAGACCAAATAGGATTGATATCTATATATAGTCACTTTGAGTACTTTAAACAAAGTTTACACAACTTGTAAGCATTGAAAAAATATTTGAGTTTTTTCCGAAAGAAACTAGCAGAAGAAACTATTTGTTCCGGGACGAAAGCAACCTGAAAAATCGTGGAAATAAACGCCATTCGGAAGAAACTGCCAACCCTGTTGTGTGACAATATTCGTCTTCATTGGAGTACAAAATAATCTCGAATACGACATTTTAACTGAAGCAAATTCACTATTTGCACCTACTCTTAGAACGCACGTGAACGCTCAGCAAATTTACCTTTTACATACCCATTAACATTTACATGTATGTAAAATTGCATACATGTGTAAGTTTTCGTCGTGTGAAAAGGTCTTTAGTAACCGGGACAGTAATTTCGGTTGTAATTCCTCAAACATCACATTCCCGTGGCCTGCACATGGATACTGGCTAAGCAAGGGCCTCACCACTTTGATGGTCAAGTCAGTCAAAATGAGATATGCAGTAATCGTGAGGAATGTCCATATTCTAGTGGTAAATTGACAAAAATCGTCTCCTCCTGTCTGGCAACAATTCCATTTCACCTTTCCAGAGTACCCACCCATCATATGACGTCATAATGAACTGCGTGATGTTTACAATGACATCATAATGAATAACGTCATGAATGACGTCGATAAGTACGTCACGAATGCATATTTGATGAGGGTCTATGCGTTATTGTACAAGTTGTTTGCTTTTACTATTTAATAAATATTCTGTTGAATATTTTGAAACTAATTTGACTGGGCGCAGCAACATCAACCAGTCAAATTAGTTACAAAATATTCAACAGCTTCCCTGTATAGTTTTCACGAAATTTATAGCTAGGCCATTTGGGGATCTATCAATCCCAACACGGCGATGTGTGGGTGGAGCTTAGCTAGTGATGGGCGGGGCATAGCTAAAAATGGAAAGGTCCATCGCCTTAAAGAATCTCGAGTATTAAAGTCTTTATTGATATAACGAGCATCTTAAGCGCTTTGTAGAGCTTTTGACATGGGAGTGGTTAATCATGGATCCGGTCGTCTTTATTCCTACCATACCATTATGTTCTCACGCTGTGCTGGTCTAGTAGATGGCCATTCGTGTCTCGCGAGATCTCCTTCCAAACAAGATCGGAAAAAGAATATCGTGTGTAATGACAGGCTTTTAGCGTAGCAATCTTCGACAAAATTTTGCGAAAAAAGAGAAGAATCTTGGAAGGACACGAGAAAATCCACACAATACACTATGCATAACAGATTATTTCACATAAAACGAGATAATACATGCACCCATATTGGTGCAATGCATCAAAGAGAAGGGCCTGGTTCGGCCTTATTATAGGTTCAGAATCAACACGTATAAAACATCAAAACAGGTGTAGCATGCTATACTTAGTCAACGTGGGCGGTAAATTATATTTCGTCAATGAGGATAACCAACATTGTTTGGACTATAGTTACAAGGTACTAACATACACCCACTAACAAAGCTGCGTTCTTTGAGCTCTTGCTCTGTGACGTAACATTGTCAGCGGATTTCAGTCTGACAATCAGATTTCCTTTATTTCTTATCGAGCATTTGTTATCATTGCCGGAAGTTGACTTATGCCAGCTCATTGTTTGTATTTATGACGCTTCTTGATCTTAGAGCAAACATCAAGTGCCTGCAAGCATGGTAGTGGAGAAGTGGAGCGGGAGGGCGAGGCCCATACAATATGACGATGGGTGTATGGATGTATCTAGGGATCTTCTTCTTCTTCTTTTCGATCGCTGGTATCACACTTGGAGAGCCGTTCTCAAGATGAAATCTGTGGTTTTCTGCAGTTCTTCCACAGGCCCATACAGCTTTTCAAGAAAGGAGGTTGACAAAGGCCAGATCTCTTCTCTCAGCAGCTGATACGTACTGCAACATTGAAGTATGTGCTCTGTGGTCTGTTCTGCTTCTCCACAAGGATAAGCGGGTGATGTCGTAAGGTGGAACCGCCTGTACATGTGTTGGTTTACTCTGTTATGTCCAGTTCTGAGACGAAAAATGGTCACTTGCTCTGGCCTCGAGAGATGATGGTAGGCATCTTCTGATTGAGGTGTTCTATAGAGTGACTTGATGATAGTCTTCATCTCTGTATGGGTAACCACGTTTTCTGTCTGATTCTCTTCTAGGGATGATAGGGCGCATGTATCAAAACTAGGTCAGTGCTTTCCTGGTGTATTGAAAATAAATACAAATATATATAGAAATATTTATGTTGGGTGACTGCAATTAATTATAATAGAAAGAACAGCAATAACAATAATTGAACATTACAGAAATTATTTATTTATATAATGATCAGTTAAAATATTACAGAAATTATTTATTTATAAAACGATCAGTTAAAATATTTACATATTGTGATGTAAGAGTATTGAACATTTGCTAAATATTGACATTTTTAGTGAAACCTTATCATAAAGCTAATATAAGCCGATAAGGCAAAGGATCTGATTTTAACATACACTCTGAAGTCTTGTAGTGAATTGTGATCATAAAGTCATCCTTGTATATAGGGCTACACCTGAGCTTTGTACATAAAGTCATCCTTGTATATAGGGCTACACCTGAGCTTTGTACATAAAGTCATCCTTGTATATAGGGCTACACCTGAGCTTTGTACATAAAGTCATCCTTGTATATAGGGCTACACCTGAGCTTTGTACATAAAGTCATCCTTGTATATAGGGCTACACCTGAGTTTTGTGCATAAAGTCATCCTTGTATACAGGACTACACCTGAGCTTTGTACATAAAGTCATCCTTGTATATAGGACTACACCTGACCTTTGTACATAAAGTCATCCTTGTATATAGGGCTACACCTGACCTTTGTACATAAAGTCATCCTTGTATATAGGACTACACCTGAGCTTTGTACATAAAGTCATCCTTGTATATAGGGCTACACCTGAGCATTGTACATAAAGTCATCATTGTATATAGGGCTACACCTGAGCTTTGCACATACAGTCATCCTTGTATATATGGCTACACCTGAGCTTTGTACATAAAGTCATCATTGTATATAGGGCTACACCTGAGCGTTGTACATAAAGTCATCCTTGTATATAGGGCTACACCTGAGCTTTGTACATATTAGTCCAGCCCTGTTCGTCGAGTTGGTCGGCTGTACATGATATAATAACACTTGTGAACGTAGAATGGTTATTTTGTGATAATGGACCTTTCCATTTTTAGCTATGCCCCGCCCATTACTAGCTAAGCTCCACCTACACTTCGCCGTGTTGGGATTGATCGATCCCCGAATGCACTAGCTATCAATTTCCTGAAAACTATACAGGGAGGCTGTGTGTGAGTGCGTGAGTGCGTGCGTGCGTGCGTGCGTGCGTGTGTGTGTTCGTGCATGCCCCCCCTCCCTCCCTCTCTCCCTCCATCCCTTCCTCCCTCTATCTTTCTCTCTCCCCTTCCCTCCCTCCCTCCCTCCCTCTCTCTCCCCCCCTCCCTCTCCTCCCTCCATCTCTCCATCCCTCTCTCTCTCTATCGCCCTCTCTCTCCCTCTCCCTCTCTCCCTCCCTCTCTCTCTCCCTCCCTCCCTCTCTCTCTCTCTCTCCCTCCCTCTCTCTCTCCCTCCCTCCCTCCCTCTCTCTCTCTCTCTCTCTCTCTCTCTCTCTCTCTCTCTCTCTCTCTCTCTCCACAAATCAGGGCCGCAAGTAGGTAGAATCACCAAAATGTTGCACATACATTGATGTTTTGACGGACTAGAAAATGTTTTAGTTTGGCGTCAAAAGGTAAAAACAATCGGGTCAATGGGTCACTTAGTGCATTCCGAAATACACATTTTTAGACATAAATCCAGAACGCAAGTAGGTAGAATCATCAAACTCGGCACATACATTGATATTATGGTTGGCTAGAATATCTTTATTTTTTAGTCAAAAGTTCAAAAATCGAGGTTACATGGTCAGCTAGTGCATGCCGGAATACAGACCTTCGTCAATAATTATGCAGTACAGGAAGGTAGAATTGGCAAATCGGTAACATACATTCATCTTGCGGTTGGCTAGAAGGAAAACTTTGTTTCAGATCAATAGTTCAAATATCTAGATCACATGCTCACTAAGTGCCTCCCAAAATACACATTTTAGCCATAAATCGAGAACGCAAGTAGGTAGGAACTCCAAACTCGGCTCATCAATTTATATTATAGGTGGCTAGAAGTTCTATTAGTTTCAGGATAAAGCACCAAATATCTAGGTCACCGGGTCACAAAGTGCATACTGGAATACACATTTTTGGTCATAACTCTTGAAAGCAAGATGGTCGAACAGCCAGATTTAGCACACGCGTTCCTATTGGGACAGCTTATGATTGCTTTGAGTTTGAGGTCAATGGATTAACTATCTAGGTCATGAGTGTCACTAAGTGCAGTGTCAAGACAGAGCCCAAAGGCGTGAGTCAGCATCTCCCTCGAGTGTATTCTTGTTATTATTATCCCCATGTTTAAAGAAATCGCCTCCGTCCGCCTGTCCGTCTGTCTGTCCGTCCATCTGTCACACTATCGCCTCCCAAACCATTCGGCGGAATTAAGTCAAATTTGGTATGCGGGTTAGCCATATGATTCCGTATTGCACGACGATATTTAGATTGAGCTCCGCCTCCAGGAGGCGTGGCAGGTGTCAAAAGGTCAAATCAGTTGTAAAGCAACACCCCTGAAATCGTTAGACGGAACTCAACTAAATTTGATATCTGAGCTACCCAAATGATTGCGACGTGCAAGTGGCCATTTAGATTTGTCTCCGCCCCCCCCCCCAGGGGTGGGGGAAGGGTCTGAAGGTCAAATTTTAACCTACGGAAATTGATTGTAATGTATCTCCTCCGAAACCGTTTGACAGAATTCAACAAAATTTGGTCTGTGGATTACCCATATCAATGTGGAGTACATGAGCACATTTACAGTTGCTACTGGAAAGAAGATGGCGGATAGATTCTACACGCATGCGCAGGGTTTTTTTTTTTTTTATATAAATGAGGTCGCGTATGATTTGCCAAACTGGCGTACAGATAAATATGGCAGGTTACTGGCGTTGAAAAAACGTGGGATCCAAGTGACGTGTGTTACTGTCGCCATTGTGAGGGTTATAGGTGGGCGCCTCATAGTACAGGTACATCAAACTATGTTCTTGTTGATCGCGTTGATATCCTACTCATTCTCATTTGGTTTGTCACATTTCATTGGTAAGGTAATTCATGGAACTCAAAGCGCTCAAAATTATACTTGATATATCAATTAAACATTTGATGGTCAATATTTTTCAAGATATTTTAATTTTAGAAGACTGTTTTTTCAAATTTATCAGTGAGTTATTTTTCGCCGGTTTGACCATTAAAGGGGTAGTGCTAAAGAAAATTAAAGTTTTTACTATCTGCAGGCCGGAGAAGAGTATTTTTGAAAACTTACCACTAGAATGACTTGGCGAGTCATTCTAGTGGTAAATATTCAAAAATACTCTTCTCTAGGCCTTTCAAATAGCCATGTCGGAAGACCACTGTTTTTGGTCAGTTTGGCCATTAAAAGGTTAAGTTGACACAAGAGGGGTTGAGGTTTTATGTAATCCCACATATCTGACTACAACAACACTGCAGTGGTCTTGAGGCGTGTCTTATAGCATATATTCAAAATGATTTTCATCTTGTTTCGTGAAAGTTCACAGTTCTTGCGTTTGCATCAACAGGAACATCCGCTAGACATATTCATGGTCAAACAATTCATTGCGAATACATGTGCAGATGTTCACAGAATATCATCCCATTCAGTCACAGGGCTTGCAGAATTTACGTGATACGTTTCATGGTGTACATACTATAGTGTTAGATGGTAAAGCATGCTGTCCGCTAACATGTTTTCTATGTTATTAGTCATAGATTATGTGAGATCACACAATGTAATAGCTCATTTGGTGGTCTAAACATTATCGTGGTAGGTGACCTTTTCAACTTCGTCCAGTTGGTTGGTAGCAGGCTAATTTATAATTAGATAATATGGCAAAAGGTTGAACCAGTTCTTCTTCAGGGGACTGTTTGACAGAGTGGTGATACCGCATTTGCTAGCCTGTTGAATAGAGACTTCTTAGGTGTGCTACTTGACTCGCATTCTGGTTTACTGGAAAACCGGTTATTAGACTCACCGACTCTGGTGAGGTTTTGCATACGTTTCACATGTTTCCTACACGAGAAGACGCCCAAGCAAACAATGACAATTACAATAGGACACCATCATTACATTGCTTAATTCTATTCGTTACTTTGGTACTCAAGATTCCGCACTCGGCGCTGATGTACCAGAAAACTTGATTCCAAACGATGATCGTGATGCAAGGAGCTTGCCAAATAAATTAATCCGGTTTCATGGTACGGGAATTATAGTTATAAGAAACATTATTGACTAGGGCCGGGTCGCTAAATGGATCCACGGAAGTAGTAGTTTCATATGAATATTCTGCACACCATGAAGAGGAGTCTGTAAATATTTGATGATCCGATTCAACTGCAGGGCAGATGTCAACAGCATAAAAATGTATAGCACGATTTCAATTACACTGACACATAGAAGACACCCGGGTATATATTTTTGCTATCCAAGAAAGCAACCATTTTCAATGATTTCTTTGAAAATGTCACCGCTCTGTCATCTGTAAAAGATTACTCCATTGTGTGATTGGAGTGGAGGAGGCCGGGACATAGATCTTCATGCTACATTGATCCATTGTGTGATTGGGGTGGAGGAGGGACATAGATTTTCATGCTACATTGATCCATTGTATGATCGGAGTGGAGGAGGGGCATATATCTTCATGCTACATTGATCCATTGTATGATTGGGGTGGAGGAGGGGCATAGATCTTCATGCTACATTGATCCATTGTATGATCGGAGTGGAGGAGGGGCATATATCTTCATGCTACATTGATCCATTGTATGATCGGAGTGGAGGACGGGCATAGAGCTTCATGCTACATTAATTCACTGTGTGATTGGGAAATCCAACCCTCAATCTTGTAGCACATTGTGATGTCAGAATCGCCCTTATAGGAGGAACTATCCCGGTTCTAAATGTTAGTTGAGCTGTTTTCGTCGAATCAATTGTCTGGATGGAATCTCGTAACACCCAGGCATAATATCTACTCACTGTAATACTTTAGTTCCCAGAATTCTAGCGAAGCTGTAACTATAACCAATATAAACGTTTATTTTCACCAAAGAAACATACAAATATTTAACAAATATATTCCAAACTATGAGCCACAAATGCATTATTTGCCCTGAAGAACATGCCAATCAAAAGCTGGTTGAGTGACAAAAATCGGCGGGCAAGCAACACGCCTTTGACTGACAGCTTCTTCGTGACAAAATTATATAGTAGCTATACGAACATCTTCGTCATATTTAGCTGTGCTATAACTCCTGGAAAGTTCATTGAAGCGAATTCACCTTTCCACTTATTAATCCATCCTATGACGTCATAATGAACTACGCAAGGTGTAGAATGACATCATAATGAGTGACGTTATGAATGGCGTCGATAAGTACGTCACGAACGCATATTTGAAGACGGTCTATGTGTTGGTGTTGAATATTTTGTAACTAATTTGACTGGATGCTGTTGCTGCCTATGGAGGGAGGGGGGGGCACGCACGAACACACACACGCACGCACGCACGCACGCACGCACGCACGCACGCACGCACTCACACACGCACGCACGCACGCGCGCACGTACGCACACACACACAAACGGTACCAACCGCAATACCCTCACCGGCCTTCGGCGGCGTGAGTAATAATGGGGTGTTTTGGGGTGTAGGAGAAAGGAGCGGGTGAGGGGTAAAGAGGGTGACAAGAAGAAGCTTGGTAGTGGAAGGTCTGGGTAAGGGGCGAGTGGGCCTGTGGTCTGGTAGCAAGGATGGTGGGAGGAGCTGGGGTGGGGTGCGGCAGAGGAGAGAGATAGGAAGAGGCGATAGAGGGACGGAAGTGGGTGTGGAGGGGATGGAGTTATGGAACATAGGGTTGTGGATCGGGAGGCTATGGATACGGTGGGGTGATGAATAATGAGGGCTGTGACGAGGGTTGGGGTGGGTGGGAGGGATGGATATATGTGCAGAGCTAGGGATGGGGATAGGAAGAGAGGGGTCGTGTGGCAGAGTGAAAAGAGTAATGGCAGTTTTACGAGAGATCCACAACATGTATGTTTGGCAGACAGTTAATGAGGAGTACGCTATGATTATGCACACGGCATCTATTATTGCTATATAGCATAGTTTATTCTCCAATTTCTGTGTGCTGATGGTCATGGTGATGGTGGTTGTGATGGATGTAGAGGTGTTGATGGTAGATGTTGGGATGGTGATTCTGTATCTAGGGTGGCGGCGTTGGTGGTGTTCGTACTCGTCTTGGATTGGATCGTCCCATGTGATAGCGCATATCGAGGTGAGTAAGGCTTGACGAAATTCATTGCTTACAGCTGTGGAGTCAGCATTCATTTCCGAAAATTTACCTGCAAAAAAACAAAGTCGATAGAATCTCTGTAGCATCGTATTCCAGATTTTGGAGATTTACCCGGATTTTTAGGATTATATAAATTTTTACGGACCTGTCAAATCCTGGTATATTGTTCTGTTAAAATTTGAGACACATCGGAACAGAAGATTCCTAGATAACCACTGAATTTGATCCGATCAGGTTCTGGGTTCTTTGATTCTGATCAAGACTTGATCAAGACCAAAGTTTTGAAATCTTCTTAGACGGCAGCCATGGTTCTTCGTTGTACACACCTTGAGCTAAATCTAATCAATACACAAGCACCTCTTGTGTCAACAGCGCCTCAAAGCGCTCAAAATACTACTTGTTATATCAATTAAACATTTTGATGGTCAATATTTTCAAGATATTTTAATTTTAGAAGACTATTTTTGTTGTTGTTGTAAATTTACCACTGCATTTTTTTTTCACCAGCTTGACCATTAAAGGGTCAATAGTAAAGAAAATTAAAGTTTTTAGTTACATCCTGTTCAAAATTGTACTAATATGTTTGTGGGTCTTTTAATAATTTTTTTGAAAACTTTGACTTATTTATAAGTAGTACTGTAGCCTGCTTTCACAATTGAGGGGTATCAGGACAGGATATGCGTACGCACATTGAGCTATCAGGAAATTTCTCTGGCAATCGCAATAATCTTGTCACGAATCAGAAAACTAGATCCGAGGAGAATCTCTATTTTATATCACGAGATAGAGTAAGGTGGGACAACATGTCAACTTCTCAATGCAAGATGACGACCAGAGTCGCTGTGTTTCTCCTCTGCATGCTTCTGACGGTAAGATGATTATTCACTGACTTATCTTTTTACCTATGCCACGCCCATTTTAGCTAACCCTGGCCCACACTTCGCCACTTTGGGATCGATCGATCCCTGAACTGCCTGACTATCAATTTCCAGAAAACATACAGGTAAGCTGTTAAATATTTTGAACCAATTTGACTGGTTGCTGTTGCTGCCTATAGATGGCAGTAACAGCGCCAAGTCGAATTAGTTTCAAAATATTCACCAGCATCTTTTTTAAATAGTAAGACATACAATTCGTACAACAACGCTTAGCCCGTCATCAATTAACCGTTTTTGGCGAACCTGTCTACGTCATTCATGACGTCATTGATTACGATCATCCTATACGTCTCGTAGTTGACTATGACGTCATATGATGGATGGATAAACTGGAAAGGTCCATTACGATGTAATTTGAATTCTGGGAAGTCAGAGTCCAAATTCCCGCGCAAAGTGGGTGGGGATTAGCTAGAAATGGGCGGGACATAGCTAGAATGGATCGAGCTATTGGGTGGTTTTATGACCGTCTGTCTTGACGATTTTGTGACCCCCCATAACATGTGATCATAAGAGACATGTCTGCATGTACTCTATTCACCAGAGAATTCATAAACGCATGTTCAATTTAATAATATTCTAACGAATATTTTGAAACTAATTTGGCTGCGAGCTGTTGCTGCCGAGCCAGTCATTCCATTGGTAAATTTTCAAAACTAGTCTTCTCTTGACCTACAAATGGACATTCCTCTAGACCACTACAAAGGCCGGTTTTGGCCGTCTTTGTCGTAAAAGGATTAAAGATGCGTAATGATGTTCTCCTGAATATTCATGGGGAGAAGGTTTGTGATATCTTATCGAATAAATGTCAGCATATATGTGATAATCTAAATTATATTATTAAATTGTGCTATACTAGATGTCCGTCATGCTACTCAATTGTACACATTCAAGGGTCGAGGTGCTGCTTACTTCGTGGCTTTGTGCATGCTTGTATAGAGATGTTGGCATAAGAATGCGAACTTTTAGTCAGATCTTGCAAGTTGAATATGAAATGAGTAAGTGACAGACCGACCGACCGACCAACCGACCAACCGACCACCGACCAACCGACCAACCGACCAACCGACCAACCGACCAACCGACCAACCGACCAACCGACCGACCAAGCAACCGACTGACCGATCGACTGTCTGACTGACCAACCACGTGACCGACCGACGGACCATCCGACCGACTGACTGTCCGACTGACAGAATGACCAAATGAGCAACCCACTGATCGACTGACCGACTGTCCGACCGACTGTCCGACCGACTGACCAACTGGAAGTATGAGAGTTTGTGTGGAAAAACAGTGTGTATGCCTGGCAGTATTGTATAACAGGGAAAGCTTATTGACTCATGGACCACGCGTACCAGATGCC
>CM067375.1:9384031-9433615 GCA_034401795.1 Chaetoderma sp. LZ-2023a
GGTCGTCTTTATTCCTACCATACCATTATGTTCTCACGCTGTGCTGGTCTAGTAGATGGCCATTCGTGTCTCGCGAGATCTCCTTCCAAACAAGATCGGAAAAAGAATATCGTGTGTAATGACAGGCTTTTAGCGTAGCAATCTTCGACAAAATTTTGCGAAAAAAGAGAAGAATCTTGGAAGGACACGAGAAAATCCACACAATGCACTATGCATACCAGATTATTTCACATAAAACGAGATAATACATGCACCCATATTGGTGCAATGCATCAAAGAGAAGAGCCTGGTTCGGCCTTATTATAGGTTCAGAATCAAAACGTATAAAACACCAAAACAGGTGTAGCATGCTATACTTAGTCAATGTGGGCGGTTATATTATATTTCGTCAATGAGGATAACCAACATTGTTTGGACTATAGTTACAAGGTACTAACATACACCCACTAACAAAGCTGCGTTCTTTGAGCTCTTGTTCTGTGACGTAACATTGTCAGCGGTTTTCAGTCTGACAATCAGATTTCCTTTATTTCTTATCGAGCATTTGTTATCATTGCCGGAAGTTGACTTATGCCAGCTCATTGTTTGTATTTATGACGCTTCTTGATCTTAGAGCAAACATCAAGTGCCTGCAAGCATGGTAGTGGAGAAGTGGAGTGGGAGGGCGAGGCCCATACACTATGACGATGGGTGTATGGATGTATCTAGGGATCTTCTTCTTCTTCTTTTCGATCGCTGGTATCATACTTGGAGAGCCGTTCTCAAGATGAAATCTGTGGTTTTCTGCAGTTCTACCACAGGCCCATACAGCTTTTCAAGAAAGGAGGTTGACAAAGGCCAGATCTCTTCTCTCAGCAGCTGATACGTACTGCAACATTGAAGTATGTGCTCTGTGGTCTGTTCTGCTTCTCCACAAGGATAAGCGGGTGATGTCGTAAGGTGGAACCGCCTGTACATGTGTTGGTTTACTCTGTTATGTCCAGTTCTGAGACGAAAAATGGTCACTTGCTCTGGCGTCGAGAGATGATGGTAGGCATCTTCTGATTGAGGTGTTCTATAGAGTGACTTGATGATAGTCTTCATCTCTGTATGCGTAACCATGTTTTCTGTCTGATTCTCTTCTAGGGATGATAGGGCGCATGTATCAAAACTAGGTCAGTGCTTTCCTGGTGCATTGAAAATAAATACAAATATATATAGAAATATTTATGTTGGATGACTGCAATTAATTATAATAGAAAGAACAGCAATAACAATAATTGAACATTACAGAAATTATTTATTTATATAATGATCAGTTAAAATATTACAGAAATTATTTATTTATAAAACGATCAGTTAAAATATTTACATATTGTGATGTAAGAGTATTGAACATTTGCTAAATTTTGACATTTTTAGTGAAACCTTATCATAAAGCTAATATAAGCCGATAAGGCAAAGGATCTGATTTTAACATACACTCTGAAGTCTTGTAGTGAATTGTGATCATAAAGTCATCCTTGTATATAGGGCTACACCTGAGCTTTGTACATAAAGTCATCCTTGTATATAGGGCTACACCTGAGCTTTGTACAAAAAGTCATCCTTGTATATAGGGCTACACCTGAGCTTTGTACATAAAGTCATCCTTGTATATAGGGCTACACCTGAGTTTTGTGCATAAAGTCATCCTTGTATACAGGACTACACCTGAGCTTTGTACATAAAGTCATCCTTGTATATAGGGCTACACCTGAGCTTTGTACATAAAGTCATCCTTGTATATAGGGCTACACCTGAGCTTTGTACATACAGTCATCCTTGTATATAGGGCTACACCTGAGCTTTGTACATAAAGTCATCCTTGTATATAGGGCTACACCTGAGTTTTGTGCATAAAGTCATCCTTGTATACAGGACTACACCTGAGCTTTGTACATAAAGTCATCCTTGTATATAGGGCTACACCTGACCTTTGTACATAAAGTCATCCTTGTATATAGGGCTACACCTGAACTTTGTACATAAAGTCATCATTGTATATAGGGCTACACCTGAGCTTTGTACATAAAGTCATCCTTGTATATAGGGCTACACCTGAGCTTTGTACATAAAGTCATCATTGTATATAGGGCTACACCTAAGCGTTGTACATAAAGTCATCCTTGTATATAGGGCTACACCTGAGCTTTGTACATAAAGTCATCCTTGTATATAGGGCTACACCTGAGCTTTGTACATAAAGTCATCCTTGTATATAGGGCTACACCTGAGTTTTGTGCATAAAGTCATCCTTGTATACAGGACTACACCTGAGCTTTGTACATAAAGTCATCCTTGTATATAGGGCTACACCTGAGCTTTGTACATAAAGTCATCCTTGTATATAGGGCTACACCTGAGCTTTGTACATACAGTCATCCTTGTATATAGGGCTACACCTGAGCTTTGTACATAAAGTCATCCTTGTATATAGGGCTACACCTGAGTTTTGTGCATAAAGTCATCCTTGTATACAGGACTACACCTGAGCTTTGTACATAAAGTCATCCTTGTATATAGGGCTACACCTGACCTTTGTACATAAAGTCATCCTTGTATATAGGGCTACACCTGAACTTTGTACATAAAGTCATCATTGTATATAGGGCTACACCTGAGCTTTGTACATAAAGTCATCCTTGTATATAGGGCTACACCTGAGCTTTGTACATAAAGTCATCATTGTATATAGGGCTACACCTAAGCGTTGTACATAAAGTCATCCTTGTATATAGGGCTACACCTGAGCTTTGTACATATTAGTCAAGCCCTGTTCGTCGAGTTGGTCGGCTGTACATGATATAATAACACTTGTGAACGTAGAATGGTTATTTTGTGATAATGGACCTTTCCATTTTTAGCTATGCCCCGCCCATCACTAGCTAAGCTCCACCTACACTTCGCCGTGTTGGGATTGATCGATCCCCGAATGCACTAGCTATCAATTTCCTGAAAACTATACAGGGAGGCTGTGTGTGAGTGCGTGAGTGCGTGCGTGCGTGCGTGCGTGTGTGTGTTCGTGCATGCCCCCCTCCCTCCCTCTCTCCCTCCATCCCTTCCTCCCTCTATCTTTCTCTCTCCCCTTCCCTCCCTCCCTCCCTCCCTCTCTCTCCCCCCTCCCTCTCCTCCCTCCATCTCTCCATCCCTCTCTCTCTATCGCCCTCTCTCTCCCTCTCCCTCTCTCCCTCCCTCTCTCTCTCCCTCCCTCTCTCTCTCTCTCTCCCTCCCTCCCTCTCTCTCCCTCCCTCCCTCCCTCCCTCCCTCCCTCTCTCTCTCTCTCTCTCTCTCTCTCTCTCTCTCTCCACAAATCAGGGCCGCAAGTAGGTAGAATCACCAAAATGTTGCACATACATTGATGTTTTGACGGACTAGAAAATGTTTTAGTTTGGCGTCAAAAGGTAAAAACAATCGGGTCAATGGGTCACTTAGTGCATTCCGAAATACACATTTTTAGACATAAATCCAGAACGCAAGTAGGTAGACTCACCAAACTCGGCACATACATTGATATTATGGTTGGCTAGAATATCTTTATTTTGGAGTCAAAAGTTCAAAAATCGAGGTTACATGGTCAGCTAGTGCATGCCGGAATACAGACCTTCGTCAATAATTATGCAGTACAGGAAGGTAGAATTGGCAAATCGGTAACATACATTCATCTTGCGGTTTGGCTAGAAGGAAAACTTTGTTTCAGATCAATAGTTCAAATATCTAGATCACATGCTCACTAAGTGCCTCCCAAAATACACATTTTAGCCATAAATCGAGAACGCAAGTAGGTAGGATCTCCAAACTCGGCTCATCAATTTATATTATAGGTGGCTAGAAGTTCTATTAGTTTCAGGATAAAGCACCAAATATCTAGGTCACCGGGTCACAAAGTGCATACTGGAATACACATTTTTGGTCATAACTCTTGAAAGCAAGATGGTCGAACAGCCAGATTTAGCACACGCGTTCCTATTGGGACACCTTATGATTGCTTTGAGTTTGAGGTCAATGGATTAACTATCTAGGTCATGAGTGTCACTAAGTGCAGTGTCAAGACAGAGCCCAAAGGCGTGAGTCAGCATCTCCCTCGAGTGTATTCTTGTTATTATTATCCCCATGTTTAAAGAAACCGTCGGAGATATTGTAATCGCCTCCGTCCGCCTGTCCGTCTGTCTGTCCGTCCATCTGTCACACTATCGCCTCCCAAACCATTCGGCGGAATTAAGTCAAATTTGGTATGCGGGTTAGCCATATGATTCCGTATTGCACGACGATATTTAGATTGAGCTCCGCCTCCAGGAGGCGTGGCAGGGGTCAAAAGGTCAAATCAGTTGTAAAGCAACACCCCTGAAATCGTTAGACGGAACTCAACTAAATTTGATATCTGAGCTACCCAAATGATTGCGAAGTGCAAGTGCCCATTTAGATTTGTCTCCGCCCCCCCCCCAGGGGGTGGGGGAAGGGTCTGAAGGTCAAATTTTAACCTACGGAAATTGATTGTAATGTATCTCCTCCGAAACCGTTTGACAGAATTCAACAAAATTTGGTCTGTGGATTACCCATATCAATGTGGAGTACATGAGCACATTTACAGTTGTTACTGGAAAGAAGATGGCGGATAGATTCTACACGCATGCGCAGGGGGGGGGGGGTGGGGTTATATAAATGAGGTCGCGTATGATTTGCCAAACTGGCGTACAGATAAATATGGCAGGTTACTGGCGTTGAAAAAACGTGGGATCCAAGTGTGTTACTGTCGCCATTGTGAGGGTTATAGGTGGGCCCCTCATAGTACAGGTACATCAAACTATGTTCTTGTTGATCGCGTTGATATCCTACTCATTCTCATTTGGTTTGTCACATTTCATTGGTAAGGTAATTCATGGAACTCAAAGCGCTCAAAATTCTACTTGATATATCAATTAAACATTTGATGGTCAATATTTTTCAAGATATTTTAATTTTAGAAGACTGTTTTTTCAAATTTATCAGTGAGTTATTTTTCGCCGGTTTGACCATTAAAGGGGTAGTGCTAAAGAAAATTAAAGTTTTTACTATCTGCAGGCCGGAGAAGAGTATTTTTGAAAACTTACCACTAGAATGACTTGGCGAGTCATTCTAGTGGTAAATATTCAAAAATACTCTGCTCTAGGCCTTTCAAATAGCCATGTCGGAAGACCACTGTTTTTGGTCAGTTTGGCCATTAAAAGGTTAAGTTGACACAAGAGGGGTTGAGGTTTTATGTAATCCCACATATCTGACTGCAACAACTCTGCAGTGGTCTTGAGGCGTGTCTTATAGCATATATTCAAAATGATTTTCATCTTGTTTCGTGAAAGTTCACAGTTCTTGCGTTTGCATCAACAGGAACATCCGCTAGACATATTCATGGTCAAACAATTCATTACGAATACATGTGCAGATGTTCACAGAATATCATCCCATTCAGTCACAGGGCTTGCAGAATTTACGTGATACGTTTCATGGTGTACATACTATAGTGTTAGATGGGAAAGCATGCTGTCCGCTAACATGTTTTCTATGTTATTAGTCATAGATTATGTGAGATCACACAATGTGATAGCTCATTTGGTGGCCTAAACATTATCGTGGTAGGTGACCTTTTCAACTTCGTCCAGTTGGTTGGTAGCAGGCTAATTTATAATTAGATAATATGGCAAAAGGTTGAACCAGTTCTTCTTCAGGGGACTGTTTGACAGAGTGGTGATACCGCATTTGCTAGCCTGTTGAATAGAGACTTCTTAGGTGTGCTACTTGACTCGCATTCTGGTTTACTGGAAAACCGGTTACTAGACTCACCGACTCTGGTGAGGTTTTGCATACGTTTCACATGTTTCCTACACGAGAAGACGCCCAAGCAAACAATGACAATTACAATAGGACACCATCATTACATTGCTTAATTCTATTCGTTACTTTGGTACTCAAGATTCCGCACTCGGCGCTGATGTACCAGAAAACTTGATTCCAAACGATGATCGTGATGCAAGGAGCTTGCCAAATAAATTAATCCGGTTTCATGGTACGGGAATTATAGTTATAAGAAACATTATTGACTAGGGCCGGGTCGCTAAATGGATCCACGGAAGTAGTAGTTTCATATGAATATTCTGCACACCATGAAGAGGAGTCTGTAAATATTTGATGATCCGATTCAACTGCAGGGCAGATGTCAACAGCATAAAAATGTATAGCACGATTTCAATTACACTGACACATAGAAGACACCCGGGTATATATTTTTTCTATCCAAGAAAGCAACCATTTTCAATGATTTCTTTGAAAATGTCACTGCTCTGTCATCTGTAAAAGATTACTCCATTGTGTGATTGGAGTGGAGGAGGCCGGGACATAGATCTTCATGCTACATTGATCCATTGTGTGATTGGGGTGGAGGAGGGACATAGATTTTCATGCTACATTGATCCATTGTATGATCGGAGTGGAGGAGGGGCATATATCTTCATGCTACATTGATCCATTGTATGATTGGGGTGGAGGAGGGGCATAGATCTTCATGCTACATTGATCCATTGTATGATCGGAGTGGAGGAGGGGCATATATCTTCATGCTACATTGATCCATTGTATGATCGGAGTGGAGGACGGGCATAGAGCTTCATGCTACATTAATTCACTGTGTGATTGGGAAATCCAACCCTCAATCTTGTAGCACATTGTGATGTCAGAATCGCCCTTATAGGAGGAACTATCCCGGTTCTAAATGTTAGTTGAGCTGTTTTCGTCGAATCAATTGTCTGGATGGAATCTCGTAACACCCAGGCATAATATCTACTCACTGTAATACTTTAGTTCCCAGAATTCTAGCGAAGCTGTAACTATAACCAATATAAAAGTTTATTTTCACCAAAGAAACATACAAATATTTAACAAATATATTCCAAACTATGAGCCACAAATGCATTATTTGCCCTGAAGAACATGCCAATCAAAAGCTGGTTGAGTCACAAAAATCGGCGGGCAAGCAACACGCCTTTGACTGACAGCTTCTTCGTGACAAAATTATATAGTAGCTATACGAACATCTTCGTCATATTTAGCTGTGCTATAACTCCTGGAAAGTTCATTGAAGCGAATTCACCTTTCCACTTATTAATCCATCCTATGACGTCATAATGAACCACGCAAGGTGTAGAATGACATCATAATGAGTGACGTTATGAATGGCGTCGATAAGTACGTCACGAACGCATATTTGAAGACGGTCTATGTGTTGGTGTTGAATATTTTGTAACTAATTTGACTGGATGCTGTTGCTGCCTATGGAGGGAGGGGGGGGGCACGCACGAACACACACACGCACGCACGCACGCACGCACGCACGCACGCACGCACGCACTCACACACGCACGCACGCACGCGCGCACGTACGCACACACACACAAACGGTACCAACCGCAATACCCTCACCGGCCTTCGGCGGCGTGAGTAATAATGGGGTGTTTTGGGGTGTAGGAGAAAGGAGCGGGTGAGGGGTAAAGAGGGTGACAAGAAGAAGCTTGGTAGTGGAAGGTCTGGGTAAGGGGCGAGTGGGCCTGTGGTCTGGTAGCAAGGATGGTGGGAGGAGCTGGGGTGGGGTGCGGCAGAGGAGAGAGATAGGAAGAGGCGATAGAGGGACGGAAGTGAGTGTGGAGGGGATGGAGTTATGGAACATAGGGTTGTGGATCGGGAGGCTATGGATACGGTGGGGTGATGAATAATGAGGGCTGTGACGAGGGTTGGGGTGGGTGGGAGGGATGGATATATGTGCAGAGCTAGGGATGGGGATAGGAAGAGAGGGGTCGTGTGGCAGAGTGAAAAGAGTAATGGCAGTTTTACGAGAGATCCACAACATGTATGTTTGGCAGACAGTTAATGAGGAGTACGCTATGATTATGCACACGGCATCTATTATTGCTATATAGCATAGTTTATTCTCCAATTTCTGTGTGCTGATGGTCATGGTGATGGTGGTTGTGATGGATGTAGAGGTGCTGATGGTAGATGTTGGGATGGTGATTCTGTATCTAGGGTGGCGGCGTTGGTGGTGTTCGTACTCGTCTTGGATTGGATCGTCCCATGTGATAGCGCATATCGAGGTGAGTAAGGCTTGACGAAATTCATTGCTTACAGCTGTGGAGTCAGCATTCATTTCCGAAAATTTACCTGCAAAAAAACAAAGTCGATAGAATCTCTGTAGCATCGTATTCCAGATTTTGGAGATTTACCCGGATTTTTAGGATTATATAAATTTTTACGGACCTGTCAAATCCTGGTATATTGTTCTGTTAAAATTTGAGACACATCGGAACAGAAGATTCCTAGATAACCACTGAATTTGATCCGATCAGGTTCTGGGTTCTTTGATTCTGATCAAGACTTGATCAAGACCAAAGTTTTGAAATCTTCTTAGACGGCAGCCATGGTTCTTCGTTGTACACACCTTGAGCTAAATCTAATCAATACACAAGCACCTCTTGTGTCAACAGCGCCTCAAAGCGCTCAAAATACTACTTGTTATATCAATTAAACATTTTGATGGTCAATATTTTCAAGATATTTTAATTTTAGAAGACTATTTTTTTTGTTGTTGTAAATTTACCACTGAATTTTTTTTCACCAGCTTGACCATTAAAGGGTCAATAGTAAAGAAAATTAAAGTTTTTAGTTACATCCTGTTCAAAATTGTACTAATATGTTTGTGGGTTTTTTAATAATTTTTTTGAAAACTTTGACTTATTTATAAGTAGTACTGTAGCCTGCTTTCACAATTGAGGGGTATCAGGACAGGATATGCGTACGCACATTGAACTATCAGGATATTTCTCTGGCAATCGCAATAATCTTGTCACGAATCAGAAAACTAGATCCGAGGAGAATCTCTATTTTATATCACGAGATAGAGTAAGGTGGGACAACATGTCAACTTCTCAATGCAAGATGACGACCAGAGTCGCTGTGTTTCTCCTCTGCATGCTTCTGACGGTAAGCTGATTATTCACTGACTTATCTTTTTACCTATGCCACGCCCATTTTAGCTAACCCTGGCCCACACTTCGCCACTTTGGGATCGATCGATCCCTGAACTGCCTGACTATCAATTTCCAGAAAACATACAGGTAAGCTGTTAAATATTTTGAACCAATTTGACTGGTTGCTGTTGCTGCCTATAGATGGCAGTAACAGCGCCAAGTCGAATTAGTTTCAAAATATTCACCAGCATCTTTTTTAAATAGTAAGACATACAATTCGTACAACAACGCTTAGCCCGTCATCAATTAACCGTTTTTGGCGAACCTGTCTACGTCATTCATGACGTCATTGATTACGATCATCCTATACGTCTCGTAGTTGACTATGACGTCATATGATGGATGGATAAACTGGAAAGGTCCATTACGATGTAATTTGAATTCTGGGAAGTCAGAGTCCAAATTCCCGCGCAAAGTGGGTGGGGATTAGCTAGAAATGGGCGGGACATAGCTAGAATGGATCGAGCTATTGGGTGGTTTTATGACCGTCTGTCTTGACGATTTTGTGACCCCCATAACATGTGATCATAAGAGACATGTCTGCATGTACTCTATTCACCAGAGAATTCATAAACGCATGTTCAATTTAATAATATTCTAACGAATATTTTGAAACTAATTTGGCTGCGAGCTGTTGCTGCCGAGCCAGTCATTCCATTGGTAAATTTTCAAAACTAGTCTTCTCTTGACCTACAAATGGACATTCCTCTAGACCACTACAAAGGCCGGTTTTGGCCGTCTTTGTCGTAAAAGGATTAAAGATGCGTAATGATGTTCTCCGAATATTCATGGGGAGAAGGTTTGTGATATCTTATCGAATAAATGTCAGCATATATGTGATAATCTAAATTATATTATTAAATTGTGCTATACTAGATGTCCGTCATGCTACTCAATTGTACACATTCAAGGGTCGAGGTGCTGCTTACTTCGTGGGCTTTGTGCATGCTTGTATAGAGATGTTGGCATAAGAATGCGAACTTTTAGTCAGATCTTGCAAGTTGAATATGAAATGAGTAAGTGACAGACCGACCGACCGACCGACCAACCGACCAACCGACCAACCGACCAACCGACCAACCGACCAACCGACCAACCGACCAACCGACCAACCGACCAACCGACCAACCGACCAACCGACCAACCGACCAACCGACCGACCAAGCAACCGACTGACCGATCGACTGTCTGACTGACCAACCACGTGACCGACCGACGGACCATCCGACCGACTGACTGTCCAACTGACAGAATGACCAAATGACCAACCCACTGATCGACTGACCGACTGTCCGACCGACTGTCCGACCGACTGACCAACTGGAAGTATGAGAGTTTGTGTGGAAAAACAGTGTGTATGCCTGGCAGTATTGTATAACAGGGAAAGCTTTATTGACTCATGGACCACGCGTACCAGATGCCATTTACCAATGCTGTAATGATCACAGTCAAAGAGGAAATGCAAAACTTGCGAAAATTGACAAAAGAAAAAGTATCATTGGTCAATGGGGTAGCCATCCTTGACACTGCTGTCAAATGGTTAAAGTATATCAACACCTCGTATGTACCGATGGAACAATGGTCACAGTAAAAATATTTGGATAACCAAATGCAAGAATATTGGAATCCTTGACATTATTACGGGGAAAAGTACCATTGATCAATGGGACAGTCATCCATGACACCGTTATCAAATGGCTCAAGTGCAGCAACATATGCCATTTACCATAAAAAAGTGTGGATGAGGAAATGCATGAATATTGGCGTCCTTGCCATTATTGACCAAAGGGAAAAGTACAATTGATCCCTAACACTATTCTAAAATGTCTCCAGTGTATCTAGAGCTGCTATTTTCCTACGGGGTAATTATCACAAGCAAATCATTTCGGGAGGGAAATAAAAAAATATTGCTATCTTTGACAGCATGGACCACTGGGAAAAGTAGCATTCGCAAATGTATTAGCCACCCCTCACACCATTAACCAATGGTTCAAGTGACCCTACAACAACATTTACCAAAGTGTCAATGGTCACGGGAAAAAGCAAGAATATTGGCATCCATAACATTATTTACGAACAGTTAAAATAACATTGAGGCAGCCATCCCTGAGGCAGATGTAATTTCCCAATTGTGTTCAATAGTTCTCAATCGACTTAAAGAACCTGAGATATGTCCCTTCTTCCAGGTCGTGGCTTCTTCATATCATATATAGCAAATATTGCCTAAAGAATACATCTGCTCAATTTAGTTTTAATCCATGAATAATAGACAAAATAAATGTATTTTCGCCATATGGTTCAATAGTATATCTTAAAGGACAGACAGACAGACAGACAGCATGACAGACAGACAGACAGCATGACAGACAGACAGACAGACAGACAAACCGACCGACCGACCGACCGACCGACCGACCGACCGACCGACCGAACGACCGACCGACCGACCGACCGACCGACCGACCGACCGACCGACCGACCGACCGACCGACCGACCGACCGACCGACCGACCGACCGACCGACCGACCGACCGACCGACCGACCGACCGACCGACCGACCGACCGACCGACCGACCGACCGACACTTGGAAGGACTGACGGACTGACGGACTGACGGACTGACGGACTGACGGACTGACGGACTGACGGACTGACGGACTGACGGACTGACGGACTGACTGACGGACTGACGGACTGACGGACTGACGGACTGACGGACGGACAGACGAACGGACGGGCAGGCAGGCAGGCAGGTAGGCAGGCATGCAGGTAGGCAGGCAGGCAGGTAGGCAGGCAGGCAGGCAGGCAGGCAGGCAGGCAGGCAGGCAGGCATGCATGCAGGCAGGCAGGCAGGCAGGCAGGCAGGCAGGCAGACAGGCAGGCAGACAGGCAGGCAGGCAGGCAGGCAGGCAGGCAGGCAGGCAGGCAGGCAGGCAGACAGGCAGACAGACAGGCAGGCAGGCAGGCAGGCAGGCAGGCAGGCAGGCAGGCAGGCATGCGAGTGCCTAGTGATACAGAGGATGGATCACAGCGAGGCAACAGATACCTGGGATGTACACCATCAGTTCCGGTCAATTCGTGTGGTTGTGAGACAGGTGGTTGAAAACCAGTCCGGTTAAAGAGGGTTTTTGTCCTCTGGATTCGGGTCGTGTGGTCAAGCACTCGGCTTCCAAACGCTAGCGGGATTGTCCCGCAGAATTGCTTGTGTTAGAACCCTGCTCGCGTCGAAAACTGAAAAAGATAAAGAAATTGCATTCCATATGATCGACGGATTATATACTAGTGCCTGCGCGGCGCCAGTGACAGGGTTAATAAAACCAATGCTTGACATTAATGAAAGACGAATGTATAAGCTCACCCAGGTCAGCTAGAAATAAGAAAGATGTTTATCATAATTTTTCATTTTTCTTATCTTAGGTTCATGCAGAAGGCGGCAACGTTCAACGACAAAGTTAGTATAACAATAGTTCAATCATAACACGGCTCAATAGAGTGAGCGATTTCTAGCAACGCCCCGGCCATTTCTAGCTACGCTACACCCGTTGTGCGGGTAATGGGATCGATTTATAAACTTTGAAGCCAGAGTTCGCGGAATCCCAAATCCCAAGATAATACAGGTAAGCTGTTGAATATTTTGAAACTAATTTAACTGGGTGATGTTGCTGCCAGAAACCACAACGACCATTCAAATTAGTTTAAAAATTTTCAACAGAGACCGTATTAATTTATGAATTCAGCAAAGACGTGCAATTAGTAGACTACTGACGGGTTTTCGATGTTTATGACGAAGATAGATACACCATGGATGTGACGTCGGCTAATATGTGACATAATTAATAATGACTTAAGATACTTGAGTGACAGATCGGCTCCCTCCACTGTATAGAGTATTATATAGAATGCTATACAAAATATAAACTAATAACTAGAACACATTTACTGTAGTAACTGTAAGTCTGTGTGTCATGTAGTGAACAGCACAGCTTAGAACAACATCTCTGTAGGGTTTAATCAAGGCATGTAGGCTAAAAATTATTTTCTGTTGATTTAAAAAAAGAAGCTTTTTCACTAAAAAGTTGAGTAGATTTTAAAAGATATTGAAAGATAACCTGATATTCCTATATTGCTCTTTGATTCACTCAGTTCCGGTAAAGATTCAGTTTTATTTTGGATGTCTCTTTAATCAATCGCTGCCTCTGTCAATGTTGAATATCGCTTCACTCACCGCTCAAGAATTATGACTTTTAATGATGACGAAACCTGCTCGCTTAGGATGTGGTATCTAAAATACATTTGAAAGCGACGACTCTTTCTCTCTCCGTCTTCCCTCCCACCCCATCCCACCCTCCCCCCCCCCCCCCGTTCCCCTCCCCTATATGTCGTTCTCTCCAGCTCTCTCCCACCCCCTCCGTCTCCGGGGGTGGGGGGAGGAGGGTGGGGGTGGCGTGTGCGTGCGTGCTTGCGTGTGTGTGGGTGGGGTGGGGTGGCGGTGGTGGGGAGGGGTGGTGGTAGTGTACCAGTCTGCGTACGTGCAAGTAAGCTATTGAATATTTTGAATCTAATTTGATCAGAAGCTGTTGGTGCAAATAAATTTTAAAAACTCACCAGAGGATTTATTAATTGGAATGGACTTTCGACTGCAAAGGGTTAAGAGCATGTAAATTGATTTAATCCAGTTTATCGATCAATCATATGACGTCATATGACGTCTTCAACAGCTTCACGTGTAGGTTGACGTTATCATCAATTACGTCATCGATGACGCAATTTAGTGTAGGCCTATCATAAACACTTAATAGTCCGTCAAGTTGTGCGAATTGTTTGTCTTTACTATTTAATAAACATTTTTTGAAAACTTTGAAACTAATTTGACTGGGCGCTGTTGCTGCCATTGGCAGCAACAACACCCTGTCAAATTAGTTTCCAAATATTCAATAGATTACCTGTATAGCTTTCTGGAAATTGAGATTCAGAGAGTGCAGGGATCGATTGCTCCCAACACTGGCAAAGCGTGGATAGAGCTTAGCTAGAGATGGTTGGGGCATAAGCTACCACAGGATCCATCAATTACACAGACACACATATCTGTTTCTGTTTCAGAGAGAATAACAGCGATTAGACTTGTAGGTGGGAGCATACCTGCTCTAGGTCGTCTAGAGGTACTAGTAAGAGGTCGCTGGGGGACGGTTTGCGATGATTTCTTTACGAATGCTTCCGCTAGAGTAGTTTGTCGCAGACTAGGATCTCCGTAAGCCACATACATAGCATCGTCCTATTGCACGGACCTCACCCTCCCCCTGCTCCGCTCTCGTATCGATCACCTTGCGTGCAGGCTTTTGATGTCGTCGCTAAGTTCACGAAACTTAACATATATTAACATTGAGCTGGGGTCGGTCAACTTCCGCCAATGCAAAAGCTCGATATGAAATACAGGAAACATGATTGGCGGGCTGAAAACAGCTCGTCCCATAGCAAGAGATCAAAGGACCGCACGTACGGCCATATACAGAGGCGCTAAGTGAGTGGGTGTACGTTAGTACGATGCATCCACAGGGGTTACCCACACATACCACCATCGTTCCCATCATCAACCTCACCACAATCACCTCAGCCACCACCCCATGCTCCACCGCCGCTACAAAACCCATCACCAATACCGCCACCATAATCATCATGACCACCACTACCACCGCAACCACGAGCAGCATCGCCGTCACCGCTGTCATCACCACCGCCCCGCCACCACCATTGCCACCACTACCACCACCAACACTGCTACCAGCACCATCACCACCAACCACCACCAGCACCGCCGCCACGACCACCATCACCGCCAACCCCACAGCAAGCACCAACAACCGCACCACCATCAACAACACCAACGCCAACAGCACCATCAACGACAATAATAATAATAATAATAATAATAATAATAATAATAATAATAATAATAATAATAATAATAATAATAATAATAATAATAATAATAATAATAACAACAACAGCAACAACAACAACAACAACAAACACCACCACCACCACAACAACAACAACAACAACAACGACGACGACTACGATGACGACGATGACGACAACGACGACGACGACGACGACGACAATGCAGAAACATCATTCCGTCAAATTGTTCTGACATTTTAGGCAAGGGTCACATGTAGCTAACTTACAAACAACGCTGGGCAATGCTAATTCATCTTTCCAGAGTATCCATCCATCATCTGACCTCGTATGACGTCATAATCATCTCAGCGCGTGTATGAAGACGTCACACTCATTACGTCACAGAGGGGTCCATAACAACCGTCATCAAATCTCAAATAGTCCGACACTTGCATGAATTGTATGTCTTTGTAATTCTTTGCTATTTAATAAACATGCTGTTGAATATTTTGAAACTAATTTGATTGGACTGCCTTAAGGCAGCAACAGCACCAAGTCAAATTAGTTTTAAAATATTCAACAGCTTACCTTTGTTGTTTTTTGGAAATTGATAGTCAGGGTGTTCAGAGATCGATCGATCCCAACATGACCGAGGTGTGGGTGAAGTTTAGCTAGAGATGGGCGGGGCATAGCTAAAACCGGAAATGTCCATTCTAGGTACTTTCTCAAACATGTGCTACCGGAGAGTAATACTATTTAATACAATATTTGAGGCAAATGTTGCAATAGAGGGATCCATATCTCGCTATGACCGGTCATCTCTGGCTAAGCTCCGCCCACTTTTATGCAGACTGGCATCGATTTACGAATTTAAAGCCTGAATTGCCAAAATTAAGATAACTATACACGTAGACTGTTGACTATGGCAGTAACAGCACCCAGTCAAATTAGTTTCAAAATATTCAATATAGTTTTTATTCAATTATATATCCATCAAATCCATACAATACGTACACATCGTGACAGAATTTTCAATTCTCGGGACTGAGCTAGCTATACGTCATTATTATTGTGATATTAGGTAACACCTGACGTATTTCATTATGATGTCAGCTATTTGAGTGACCCATTGGATCCTGCTATTCTGTTTACATAATGAGTGCCTAAGTAGTGAGGTGTGGTTGGCTGGGTGTGGGTGGTGGTGGAACAGAGTTGGGGAGGGGGGGGGGGTGGGGTGGGGGGGGGGCTGTGTGTGGAAGGTGGCTGGGATAGACACGCTTTTTGTTTGGTGCTCACAAGTCACAATGTTTCTTGTACAAACACGCCCACCAGTACACGCCACTTTTTGGCACTCCATATATGGGCAATTAAGCCCCACCCATAGATCAATACGTACTGATTTTTTATTTTTTGTTATTATACGATTTTTCCAAGATATTATAAAATACAGTCTAAAAACCAGGTTGCATACATAGAACATGTATGACGCGTTGCACTCGCACAATGACACTACCAACAGTAGAATCCTTATAAGATACATTACCACTGTAGCTCCGAGGGGCGTTGCACTCGCACAATGACACTACCAACAGTAGAATACTTATAAGATCCATTACCACTGTAGCTCTGAGGGGCGCGGTGCTCCGCCAATTCCTCCTCGGATTTCGGCCCGTACCCAAGGGACTCGCCGGTCCGACGATGCTGATTAGCTGGCATTGTGGTGGGGGGGGCGGGTTGGGGAGCGGTGATGAGAGACTGTGAGCAGCCGGCGACCACAAGGACCGACCTCTAGAGTTGGTGGAACGTTCGTTCACGTTCTAGTGGGGCCTGGCGACCATTGCAGCCAACAGTGAACACTACAGTGTCTTCTCGACTGTTTGTGTAGCTTGTATGTCTTTGCATTATGAGATCTATATTTCATAAGTTGTATGCATATATTTTAGCGCAGCGAGTGGAAAGCTGGCTTCTTGCAAAAAAATAACGCTGGTTTAACAATATAATTCGTTTCCTGCGATAATATAATAAAGTGACGTGTTTGTGCCGTCTGTGCTACATCTCGCCAAAGATACCTACCCCTGCAAAGGAGGAGTCCTAGCGTGGCTAACGAGTTTAATATAAACTAATGCCTCATGGGGGCCAATAAATTGGTTTTGCGAGAGAAAAGAGCCTCACGCGGGCCTCCGTCACGGGAAAATACCTATCACGCTGTAGCGGAGGATGCGAAACGGACAAGACCGCACTCCTATCTAGAACCATGCTAAGGTGTGTTAAATTATATATGTGTAATTAGTTATATATATGGATGCAAGCGGGTTTACATGGAGACAGTGAGCAAGCTTCAACATAATCCGGCACAGTCGGCTGTTATACTAGTCGCTGGTTTAGTTGGCACCACGTTATATTTTGGTGGTCCATCTTGAGGAGCTAGGCTAACCTTTACTTATTGAGTCCAGATACATATGGGTTTATGCCTCGAACGGCTTATACCTACTTAACCCAGGGATGAGCCCGGGTAGCCATCTCAGCACATACCCATTGGACTACGCCTTTGGACCGATGGCACTTACATGTTTCCTGGGCGATGAGTCCGAAGCCGATGGGCGACTTCTAACCATGTGTCAGCACAACCACAAATAACAAGACAAGGACAAGATAACACACAGAAGCATTCAATAAGCAGCGTATCTATTTACGACGGGGTGGGGTGTCTGAAGAAGCGGGTGGCAGACTATGGTGAACTTCTTGGAAGGCGTGGAGAGCTGATTGGCTTCTCCCAGTCAATCTAGAGCTAGTCTGCGATCATGTCAAGAACGAACCATATAAGATTTGTTACCTCAGGGTTAACGTTTACCTGCTTTAGGGTTAGGTAATTGCCCTGAGGTTCACTGCTACACCGTTCCTACTATAATTAATGTTGGCGTAGTGAATCCTACTTTGCCTTATAGAAGTCCTAGTAGTACCAGCGATGGTACAGGGGAGTGTGTGAGACGTCGCCGTTTTGATTCTAACCATGGAGAAACCTCTGCGATATCTCGAGTCGGTTCTAACCAAACCGGCGGACGGACTACCAAACAATTGGTTGGCTAGAGGGCTAGATAATCGCAGAAAGAGACACCTGATCTAGAAGTAATTTAGAAGGCCATAAAGTTAGTGGCGAATTTTGGAAACACGGCTGGCTATGTTGACAGCAGCAGAGCTGGGAAAGAGACTTTACAATAAACAGCAAGCCTTCATTCTAGCAGTTGTGCCTAACTACTTTATCCTAACAAAACATCCGAGACGGCTCTAGTGAAAACGTATTGCTGTATTTGTAGAAAAGTAAGTGGTGCCGTTTAGTGAAGCTGTATTGTATAAGTTGTTAAGCGTTGCACGGTTATATATATATATATATATAAACTAGTTAACTTAACAACATTAGGAAGTATCTAGCAATTTTTAACGGCGTTCGCCGTACTACAAGCTATACAGTACAATTAGGTCTAGCTGACACACGGTGCTTACTTATAATCAGCACAAGTGAAAAGAAAATAACTATGTTACAATAAAAATGAGAGCCTATTAGGTATCAGCACAATGTTCGTTTACGGCACAGTAGCTTGTTGGCGGCTGTTAGTGATCAGCGCATGTTGACCAATAGGTTGTTGGCGCCTGTTAGCCATCAGCGCATATTGCCCCAGTTGTCTGCTGGCGCAGTCCTCAGGGAGCAATGCTGCATTCGATGTAGTGGGCGCTTCATAGTCATTGAGACCAAAATAAGGTACACAGTCTAATTTACTGTAGTGGTTGAAGCACATGAGAACTTGGGGGTAGTGGTGAAGTTGCCGCTATTGGCGAGGGGGCTAAGTATATAATAGTACAACACAAGACGATCAGCGCCACTTAGCTCAGTATAGCAGCGCTCAAAGCAATGTTCACAGTTAGAACAGTGATCAAAACATTGAAGAGGCACCGGATACGTGCATGGTTTTATCTACCACATTTTGGCGTGGTACGGCAGGTTTGGTGTGATATCAGATCAGGCCAATCGTTTCACATGCAGTTTCGGATGTTATTGACCAAAAGAGTTGCCATCACCAACAGGTCAGGGCAATTTAGTTGGCCAGGTGACCTGATATTTTAGTTGTTATATTACCCCTAAACAGGGGTTCCAAAAATTGACATCGGCGATGCTCTGTCAAGTGCGTCTTCCCAGCCCGGCCTCATCGGCTGATATGGCTTATGCTGATGTAGATTGCGTTAGACAAGCTCTGCATAGTAAGCTATAGGAATGTTTTCTGTACTGGTAGACACCCCGACCCCATTAAGGATTTCTTGCTTTGCTTGGCGTAAAGATCGGGTCCCTGTTAAACCAGTCCCATTCACTGGGACTGAGGAGTGCTGCCAGTGCAGCTCCTTATATACTATATGGTGACCAATCAGCAGTCACCATAGCAGAGCTCAACCAATCATCGCGCACAAAGTGGAGGGGGTAGCATGAGAGTAATACGTGTTTTAACATCACGCTACCTTCACCCTACCAACGCATGGCCGATGGCGATCTAAACTAACTTGGAAGAATTAAGAGGCCAATTCTTATTTTTCTGATATTCTTCACCATTCCTGGACCGATTTCAGTTCTGTGAATGGATTTTTTCGTCTCAACGAATCCTGGAAATGATTCATACCAAGATGAATGAATAGGGCCTAGTAGTAAGGATTCCCCGAAATACAGGCACCACGTGCTGGCCTAAAGAACCAACGGGGTGTGCATTTGGAGAATTTCAGACCGGGTCATTTCATACCTGGCTAACCCCGGTCAGGTTGTACCCGACTGAGCGATCCGTGCTACACCACTAGTACTATTTCTAATGTGGCCGTTTGGCTGCTGTTCCGTGCCTGTCCCCCAGCTGGTGAGACTGTCCCATAGGTGCTTTCACAGGGATCCCCTGTAAATGTTTGCTTGCCGGAGTGGCCAGCCATCTCCTTAGAGACGTGTAGGTCTGGTCGAGCATTCCGAACACGTCATAGTGTTTGCAGATGGCGAAGTCAGGTAACTGGGCTGCCTCCGACGAGGGGTGCATCTTCTTCTCTCTTGTTGTCTTCCTCTAGCGGGCAGTCAGGATTAGGAGTGCCTATCTCAGATGGTGGTGTTTTTTAACGTCGGAGAATGCGGTGGCATATGTGCTCATACACAAGGTCGAATTCTCCTCCCAGATTGGCGGGTCCTTCTCACAAGATTATGGTCGGGTTATCTGCGGAGTATGGCAGGTGCGTGCGTGCGAGTGAAGGTGTGTATGAAAAAAGATGGTGGAGAATGCTGCGGAAAGTGCAGCAGGTGGTTACCTTTTACCACAGGGGGCTTTAGATCTTTCCTACCTGCGTTAGCTAGGCTCTTTAGGCGAGTCTCTCCTGGGAGATAGTGTAACAGAGGAGAGGAAGGAGGAAGAGTGAGAGAGAACATCGGGTGGTACGGTTTAGTGTCTATTTTCCATCAACCAAAAGTGCACAACCGGGATGGCGAGAAGAGCAATTCGCATTCTCATCATCTGACCAACATCACCTTAACTCTAAGTCGTTGCTCAACACCTGGGAGGGCCTGTTCGGGTGGCGATGGGCTGTATCTTAGGTATAAACTTGGGTCAAGGAGCGGGTTTGTGTGAGGAGGAGAGACAGCAGAAATTCTCCCAGTGGTCACTACATCGCTATCGGTCAGTCTATAAGGTGTTAAGCTAGTTAAGTTTGGCTTAATGCGGAAACAAAGGGAGTGCTTTTTGCTTTGGTGTGTGGTCGAACTTAAATCGTCGATTCGATGGTGATTTTTCTTAGTGGTCGCCGCCTGGGTGATCCAATGTTCTCTGGAGTCATCCTAAAGTGGCCTTTCTCTGTGCGCTTAACTCTAACTGGTTAAAGGGATCCTGCATGAGCGGTAGTTTAAACGAACCTAGATGCTTTTGTGGGTTTAAGGCTTCAGGTTGCCAGAGATGGATGCTATCGGTTAGACTTAACGGGAACCTCTACCCTCGTAAAGTTGTGCGAATCTTCTGTTCAGAGACGACGATCAGCTTGAGCAACGTCAAAAGACGTTTTGACGCAGTCCAAGGCTGGTCTTTCCATGTTCCAGCCGCGGCACCAGCTCGTGGGACTAAACAGGAGAGAGTTTACGGAATTTCTGTCACGTCAAAGCGCTGCTGTGGTCTAATACAATGGCAGACTGGGAAAAGACGCGGTTGACTAAAAAAAGATTCCGGTTGATGCAGCGGTTATCTGATTTGGTCGCCAAGACGAAAACTGTTAGCTACAGGATCGGTTGACTAACTAGTTTATCCTGACTGCTAGCCAAACTAGTCGACATAGACTAGTCGACCATCTTGTCCCTGACAGGCGAGCAAATCTCAGTTAACCGGTAAACCTTTCTTGAGGAAGACCAGTAACAATCTTCAGCCTGTAATGAATCGTGTCACAAATTAACTCTTTGAAACTCTAGTTCGATTTGTCATAGCACTGTACTTTTTGATAGTACGCTCAATCGTTGTATTGATTTTCTGACCAGCTCTTCTGATCTGGTCATGCATTCCTTTGGCTGTCCAAAGGCTGGCATAAACAAAGGGGTTGCTGTTTCTTAAGTGGCCAAACATGTTAGATGTTTTGACACCGGCGGCTGGCACCTTCTCTTTGCAAATTTTACAAACATGCGTGTCAGCGTCAGTTGGCTTTCCATTATCAATGGGAATAATTCATTGGCGAACTAGATGTGGGCTTAGGAATTAATTTCATCGCAACAGCAACACGTTGATGTGTATATAGCTCAAAATCTACGTATTATGTTTTATTCGAAATCTATCATACTTTTTAATGAATGAGTTTGCCCATATTTACAGACCATTATATACCTTCTATGTTAGTGGCTTCACATTTTAAGCACAATTTTTTTAACTTGCGGCTTGTTAAATGTGTTTAATAGCGCCTTAGATAAAAGCTGCGCTACATTGTATGTCGGCATGATCAGACCAGAAATGACAAATACGTTATAATGTGACGAGCATTATGTTGAATATTTTCTAATATGACTGTGATCATTTTAGAGTCAGATTAGCTTTTAGATATTCAATAACATTCCAGCATTGGTGTTTTGAAATTGGGACTCTGGAATTGCAGGGGTTATACGGTTAACTAGGCCAACCACTTGGCCGATTTGAATGGGCATGCAACTCTTTATTATTTTACATGGAATAAATATAATTAATAAATACTAATACACCAACGCACAGCCCACGTAGTAAGACTCAGATAAATATGACATCGAGAGAGATTTTATTTCGTATTGATATTATTTTATTCTAAATATAGAAAGAATTGATAATGTTAATGACCATTTTTCCCTTTTTAAAATAGTACTCGATATTCACACTGGCGATGTTATCAAACCGTGTATTCGGTGTGATACTTGTATGCCACAGGCCTAATGAGCCTTTCCCGCTTTACCTCTGCCCCATCTATATCTAAGCTCCACCACATACCACGCTCGTTTCGGGATCAATCGATCTCTGAACTCCCTGACTATCAATTTCCAGAAAACTATGCAGGTAAACTGTTGAATGTTTTGAAACAAATTCGACTGGGTGCTGTTGCTGCCTTTATTAAATAAAAATGGCATACAATTCGTACAGCGTGTCGGACAATTAAGTGTTTAAGCCGGGCTATTTCGAATCATTCATGAGGTAATGATTATGACGTCAGTAATAATTATCAGTTAGTTGATTTTGACGTCATATGATGGATGGATAAACTTGGAGTTAGTTGATTATGATGTCATATGATGGATGGATAAACTTAGTAAGGTCCAATGTTCTGTATAAATTTAAATGATATTTTCCTTTTTCCATCAGGGTAAATGAGTCACAAGTTGTGTCAAATAGAAGGTTTCCTTACGCTGCTCAGAGCACGCCGATTCTACTTGATGATGTAAGGTGTGTTGGCAATGAGAGCTCGCTAAATGACTGTCCACATAGAGAGTTGGGACAAAGTAATTGTCACCATGGTGAAGATGTGGCTATAACGTGTGGTGAGTTAACTCTTTGAACCAGAAAGACCAACACTCCCAAATCGTGTAAAATTTAAAAAGTATTCTGTTGATTATTTTGAAACTAATTTGACTAGGAGTCGATGCGAAGCAAAAACAGAAACATGTTAGTTAGGACTATTTTGAACACGATGTAAGAAAAGTATCGTATCTCACTTATAAATTACAACCATGATATATGTAAGGTGTCGAATACTTAGCAGTAGCAGCAGCAGCAGCACTATTGAAAGGATTAATGTAGTAGTAGTAGTAGTAGTAGTAGTAGTAGTAGTAGTAGTAGTAGTCAGAGTAGTAGTAGTAGTAGTAGTAGTAGTAGTAGTAGTAGTAGTAGTAGTAGTAGCAGCAGCAGCAGTAGCAGCAGCAGCAGCAGCAGCAGCAGCAGCAGTAGTAGTAGTAGTAGCAGCAGCAGCATCAGTAGTAGTAGTAGTAGTAGTAGTAGTAGTAGCACTGGCACTAGGATATAGCTCATTCATCATCTGGAATGTAATTATTACATTTTTCAATTTTCGATCCAATCGGGGTTCGAACCAGTGAATTCTATGACCGCTTCCGCCTAGCTTTTGGGAGGTGAGTAGCTTACCACTACATCAGCATCCACCGGACAAAAATCCTCTTTCACTGGAGTAGCTTTTAACTACCCTTCTCACAACCACACGAATTGACTGGAATTGATTGTGTACATTTCATATATTCTTACTTTTACGTTTTTCTGAGAACCGTTCCGCTATATCACTAGGCACTCGCAACTAAGTAGTTTATTATTATTCCCAAGCATTAGTTCTATGAAACCTGTCATTGACAACGCACTGACACTAGGATATATCCCATTCATCATCTGGAATGTAATTTTTAGTTGCCACTCTCCAGAAATTGGATCTGCGTTTATGCAATATGTTTAGTAAATGCAAATTATTGCAAGGTTTGATTATTGTCAGTTGTTTGGGTGTATTGCAATGGGGTTTCACTGTTCCTAATGGGTTATGAAAATTCTCCTTTCAAAATGATAGGAGAACGGGTATCCAGCTACGATCTGGCCACGGTGACGTTGTAACACATCGAGAAACTTTGTGAATTCTGCTTTACCAAGAACAGATTTCCGCGATTCTGAATGGTAAAAAAGCATACTTACCTTGCTTTCAAGTTAAATTGTGAGGATTGATTTTAAGAGGGACGGGGTGTTTTGTAGGATTTGACAGGTTTAATGCTATCTTGCAAAAGCAAAGGATCTTCGAATGTTTCTCCTTGGACATCTAAAGGCCGACTAATGAGTAGATAATCTGCCATCTACCCTAAGGTGCCTGCGCAGAAAATATACGGTGTGCTCATTTGCATGATAACATCTGGCAACATGATATAGTCTTGGATCAATAATATCCTTACCCTGTGAAGCTTGGATGGCAAAACAGATGACAAGCCGATGCAAGTGCTGTCCCAGGTTACGGCAGCTCAAGATCTTGTATTACATTTCGTCAGGTGGTGCAACTGTAGAGTAACTAACTTTGAATCGACAAAGAAACGTTCAGCACGATGTTCATGCGAAACAGTGTGATTAAATTGATATTTTATGTTCATACACCACTACCACCACCCTACCCACCCCACCCAAATCGGTTTTTAACTGTCATCTGCCTGCGGAGCCACACGATGGTGGTTCTATCTGGCAGCTGGTCATTAAAACACATTCATAAGACATTAATTCTTAATGAACTGGCATTGTGCAGTGCCCACATGCCACGTCTCATATTATGTAATTGCGGTGCATCACATAATGGCACCGTGCCCTTCAAATATCTGTTGCGGTCATTTGTATATGCAACTCTTCAAACTTATCAGGCAAAACCGATGTGATGTGACAATGATGACACAGCATTGGCCCTGCGAATATACTCTAATCTCTATGGAAACAAGTGTATACCGTGCTTAGGTATAGAAATATTGATTAAAAGAGATCATTAAAGGTAGCTATTTTGAAAGACTAAGTGTATGTATGTCTTTCAAATGTTATACCGAATAACACCAAGGAAATTAGCTATTATTTTATTTTTCAAAAAAGGTTTTGTTAAATATGTTAGAATAAAACATCACAAATATTATTATAAATGTTAAAAATTTGACAGAGACGATTGCCTTGCAAGAGTGAACTACACATCGAGAACATATGGGGTCAACTAGCTTGGGTCTCTGAACCTGGATGAAGTTTCCTTCATCATCATCATCGAACACTAAATGGAAACTCATGCCTTCCGCACAAATGGCACCATTCTCAGGAGATCATCCAGGTCACCAAAGAGCTTCTGTTCCAAAGGAGTTGGCCCTTGCCATGATGTTAGCCTATGGCATTTTGGAGTATACAGTACCTCAGAAGATGCCCACTCATCATCTGTGCTCTGCCACATAGCACCTCTCCGCATGACAATCATTCAGTTTGTTGTACATATGGGCATTCATTCTATTGTGCAATGACAGAGCTTGAATACAATAACTAGACCAGCTTTGTTCACGTAGTAGTAACTATCGGGCCGGTTGTAGTCGGGCTGTTACTGCTACCATCTCCTTCTCTAATGAGTTTTACTGATAGTCTAAGTAGACCTCTATCTTCCTAGTCGAGCCATCCTCCATTCCTCGTCAACACATCTGCTGTTTCCTTACTGTGAATAATACATTGGCCAGGAATCCATTGCAGTGTCAGAGCTGTATGTGCTGTGAGCTCTACCAAGGCTGTAAGGAGCTTATTTAGATCCGGCTGTTTGAGATTCTGGAGTGCGGGCAATACCGATAACACATCCGTAAAAGCACGATTTTGGTGTTCTTGGCGTGTCATTCATATGGACGTATCCTATCCACCATAGGATGGTGCATTCCCTTTAGGCAAACGCAGTGTATCAAGACATTTACACGCACATTAAATATTAGCATGGTTATCCTTACAAATTTCGAAAAAAGGAAGGGGATATCGCAAATTTGTTATGGAAGTTCCCCATAAGTTGGGGACTGTAACAGGGAATGGCCCCGCCCACACAGTGGGGTGCGTGCATGTGGTGGGCGGGAACAGAAGGTAAACGATTAAGGAATTCAACGAGATTTGGAATGTCAGTTACCCATATAATTACGGATTGCAATATAATGTTTACATTAGGTTATGCCACTGGGTTGAAGCATATGGTAGGGGTTGTGGGGTGCAGAACGGCAAAGTTGGACGAATTCAACCAAATTCTATATGTGAGTTATGCATATGATTGCGATCTTTACATGAGGTTTCGCCCCAGGATGGGGATTTGGGTTGGTGGTATTCTAGAGTGGGGCAAGTGGGTGGGTGGGCTGGTGGGTGAGAATGCCACAGTTGGCGAAAGCGTCGGGAATTTTGATGCCTTCGACTGCGCATTTTAATTGATTAGGTTGTTAAGCCATTTACAGTTTGTCTGTGTTGCTTTGTGTGGTTGTAGACATGCTGCATTAGTTCATCTCCGCTTAATCGTAATAATCAAAGTTATCAAACCCATGAACTATTCTAGCACCAAGATAGCGATGATAATGATAATTGTTTTTGTAGCTCTCAACAGCTGAAGACCTGTGAGCTACAGATACACAATTTATATAATTGCTTAAAATCGCATAATTGAAAGAATAATTTAAAGCATGCACGAGTACGCTGAAACATTGTATGTCTGGTTATATGTAAATACATTGCAGTCAGGCCAAAAGAGGATTGGGTAAGTATTAATGATTAACATAACACACCTGTACATAGATTATCACCCACCACACCAAACTATGTTATTTCACCATAGCTTGCTATATTATATGCTGTGAAAAACTTACTTTAATGACGTCATGAATGACTCGATATAGCCCGTCTTAAACGCGTAATAGTCCACACGTCGTACGAATTGTCTGTCTTTACTATTTAATAAACATACTGTTGAATATTTTAAAACTAATTAGTCCGTCTTTAACGGTAATAGTCCTACACGTTGTACGAATTATATGCCTTTGCCATTTAATAAACATTCTGTTGAATATTTTGAAACCGATTTGACTGCAACAGCGCCCAGTCAAATTAGTTTCAAAATATTCAACAGCCTACCTGTATAGTTTTCTGGAAATTGATAATCAGGGAGTGCAGGGATCGATCGATCCCATCACGAGCGTGGTGTGGCTGGAACATTTCTAGAGATGGGAGGGGCCTAGCTAAAATTCGAAAGGTCTATTGATTTCAGTAACCTTTCCTTCTAGATCGACGAGCAATTATTGGTGTTAGACTGGTTGGTGGTGCGGACGACAGACACGGTCGTCTAGAAGTATTTGCAGCGCGCCGGTGGTGGACAGTCTGTCATGATCTCTTCGGTAATAGAGGTGCCCAAGTTGTTTGTCGTCAATTAGGCTACCTGTAAGTAGCGGCAACAGTAGCAGCTGCAGCGACAACGACGATGATGATGACGACGACGACGGCGAGCGCGACGACAACGGCTGCGCGGTGGTGGTGACGGCGGCGATGGCAGCGACGACGACGACGACGACAATAACGGCTAAAACTTTGGCGACAACGATGATGATGGTGCACCGAGAAACGTGACAAAAATTACGATGAAGTTATTGGTTTGATGGGTCTATTATTGGTAACTTCCCCAATTTTGTACACTGGTACCCATTTTCGCTGATGCGTTGAGTGAGGCAAGGAGCGAAGGAGATCGACCTTGTTTCCAACGACGGCGAGATAGCGCACAGCTGTGACGGGAAGTGGGTTATTGCCACTACACCAAGCCGACGCTTCCTATTGACTTTTCAATCAAATTCATCTATCCTCATATAGGCCGGAACAGACATGGGGATGGAATGAGCTGAGCTGAGCGAAAGTGCAATACTTTGCCAATTGTCTGTTCACGCATACGCCTAGCTGCTCAGCCCAGTGCATTGTGAACGGAGAATTAGCAACGTATGCTCTTCAGCTCAGCCCAGCGCATTGTGAACTGAGAATTAGCAACGTATGCTCTTCAGCTCAGCCCAGCCCCGCTCTTCGGATGTCTGTTTAGACCTTAACACATCCTGTGTCAACTTAACCTTTCAATGGTCAAACTGAACAAAACAACTTTGCAGTGGTCTTGAGGCATGTCTATTAGCAGGTCAAGAGAAGAGTATTTTTGAAAATTAACCACTGGAATAACTGGCTCGCTAACCGAGCCAGTCATTCCAGTGGTTAAGTAAAATAAATACTCTTCTCTTGAGCTGCAAATGGATACTGGGTAAGCCAAAGCTTGAATTGTATTTACCATTGCCCCTTTAATTGCCAAGCCGGTCAAAAATTTCTATCGGTTAACATAGTGTGACACTCACAGCATATTTCAAAAAGCAATTCTAACCATCAAAGAAAACTCCATCTCGGTTCACGCTCGCTATTGACCTGCTGGAATATGCCATAGATAAAATATGCAGCACATTTTCTTTGCTTTCAGTTGTGACTCGCGGCTAGTATACGTCTGTCTGTCGGTCGGTCGGTCGATCGGATGGTTTGTTGGTCGGTCAGTTGGTCAGTCTGTCCGTCGGTTGGTCTGTGAGGCAGTGGGGTGGGCGGGTAGGCGGGCGGGCGGGTGGGCGGGCAGGCTGGCGGGCAGTCAGGAAGTCAGATTATTTTAGATTTCTGACAAAACTGCCTATAGTGCGCCACACTTTTCATCATCGCACTGTTAGAAAGGAAAATATTGTGGCATAAATATGGCCCACATCTAAAATTGAATGTATGGGATCTCAATCGCAAAGTATATTAGTGAAAAACGACATTTGAGAAGAGATTGTTCTTTAAATTGCATACTTATTTATGTTTCATCTAGGAGCAATTCTTCACGGGTGGTATGCATTAACCTGTTCGGACGAGGTGCAGGCGCGATTCTTCTTGATGACGTACACTGTTCTGGCAATGAGGCGAGTATCTTCGACTGTCCGCACGCACCCATAACTGCAGATCATCTGACCAAGTGGCTATCATATGTGGTGAGTTAAACTCATTTTACTTGATCAGTCGGAATGCCAATACACACTTACCTCGTTGATTTTAAGAATAAGGGACCTTTTCAGTTTTAGCTATGCCCCGCCCATCTGTAGCTAAGCTCGACCCACACCTCGCTCGTGTTGGAAGCGATCTATCGCTGAACTCCATGACTATCAATTTCCAGAAAACTATACAGGCAAGCTGTTAAATATTTTGAAACTAATTTGACTGGGTGCTGTTGTTGCCCTAGCCCAGTCAAATTAGTTTCAAAATATTCAACAGAATGTTTATTAACTGGCAAAGACATACAATTCGTGCACCGTGTCGGACTATTACACATTAAAGAGGGACTATACGGAATCATTCATGACGATGGATGGATAAAACGAAAAGGCCAATTCATCTTTCCAGAGTATCCATCTATCATCTGACATCATATGACGTCATAATCAGCTAAGCGGCGTGAATGATGGCGTCATAATCATTACGTCATAAATGATTATATTTGGCCCGTATTAAACTCTTAATAGTCCGACACGTTGTCCGAATTGTATGTCTCTGCTATTTAATAAACATGCTGTTGAATATTTTGAAACTAATTTGACTGGACGTCCAGTCAATTTGGTTCAAAAATATTCAATAGCTTACCTGCATAGTTTTCTGAAAATCGATAGTCAGTGAGTTCATAGATCGACCGATCCCAACACGAGCGAGGTGTGGGAGGGGCTTAGCTAGAGATTGGTGAGGCATAGCTAAAAATGGAAAGGGCCATTTACATCACGGCCCACGTTAACATTAACCCCGCTGACTTATCCCCCTGACTCCACCCGGCCATATGCTGGAGAGTGGAGAAGTTCTGTATAGACTGGCTGTAGCCCATCGTTCCGACACGAGAAATTGCATGCGAATGTACTTTCGTCATTTTATTATGTTATGCGTATGCTGCAAGGGATTCACTGATTCTGAATCCCTGAACGGATCTCAGCATGCCACTCATCCACGGAGAGCATTTCGAACGAGTAACACGAATCCTTTCACCTCGTCAAATTCCGTTGAAGATTGGCGGAGATATTCGCGAAAACGAACACAGCATCGGTGCTTTTAAAAGTATGACGCGCTGATTGGATAATCCATAACGCGATAGACCACTCTGCGATTGAACTTGGAAGACACCAAAAGGTACCACCCGAACGCAGGATACGCATAATCTGCGAATCAGACAGTATTTAAGAAGAAAAGCACTTTATCCTGCATTGCTCTGCTTATTAAAGTTTTCAACGCACTCGGCACCCTTTGCGACTTCCCATCATTGATTGATGATGAGAAGTTCGTTTTGATAGTGTCCTACAATAACTGCGATACGGTCTAATTCGTGTACCATGAATGTGGGCTAAAATAACATTCTACAGCTATTGATCCCATGTATTCTTATGCATATGTAAACATGACGTAATACATTGTATCGTTCCACCTAACTGCTGTTTTGTAGATATGCCCACTGTTACATTATGTATAAATTCTTAATGCATGTATAGTTTACGGTTTTTTTATTATATATCTATATATCTATATATATATATATATATATAGTAAGTGCTGTATGGGGACGTCATACTATATGTTTTTTTATCGAAATAAATGGAAATTGGTCTGTGACTGAGTATCAAAGTGGAACGCACTCCGCAAATCACCACTTGCGGGGAAACGATTGGCATTGGTGTTAGTGTGGCCCACTGATAATCAGCCGGGCGGGGTTCAAATCCCACTCGACTCTCAGGTGGCTGCCGAGCAATTAGTGGAAACATATGCAATCTCATTCACTCATCCTTGCCTCTTTATCCACCCAAGAGTATAAATGGGTACTAGTGTAAGAACTGGGGAAGTTACCAATAATAGATATAATATAAATATAAATCAGCCTAGATAGAATCAGGGACTTTATAGATGCCAATCAAACCAATAACTTCAAATCACCACTTGCGGCACGGCGTGATGTAGTGGCTAGCACTTAGTAGGGCATAGCCTGAGAAACCGGTTCACGCCTGAGCTGTGCACTATCTCGCCACCATTGGACCCATAAGGAATCCCCTCCGCTCCTTGCCTCTCCCCACCGAGGAGTATAAATGGGCACCAGTGTAAAAAAATATAGAAGTTACCAATAATGGACTGAAATAAAACCAGCCTAGTATTGGCTTGAATTGAACTTGGAATCAGGGACTCGATAGACGCCAATCAACCCAATAACTTCAAATCATCACGTTCTGGTGCAAGGTCGGACAATTCACCTCGTCGTTGTGCACGAGCAGAGTACCTACAGGATTATGTACATAACATGTAGACCATTCGAAATTTAGCGTGGCATTCGACATTGAGTTGGTGCAATGGATTTGAGTGAAGTCTGACAGGTTACTTCGTTGTCTCTCAGAAGATCATTCCCGTTCTACAGCTCTACTCCTGACACCACTGCTGTGCAGTCTGGTCCACTTATGGTGAGCGGTACTTTGCGGATGCCTGTTGTCTCAGGGATGTGGTTCCCGGTCGCATAGCCACTGTACAAGAGGTCAATAACCTCTGGTGTCCACAACGGTGCTGAGCCAACAGTGTGACGGGGATGTCCAGGTAAAGATGGATGGGCTACCTCATCAGAGAGCGGTTCCAGAAAGTCATACTGGAGCGTTAGTAGATTACTGTCTTGGAGTTGTGGTATATCTCTTGTACCAGTGGTGCATAACTACTGGTCTATTACAGGGGAGCAAACAGCATGATGCACTGGTATCGCATGCCCAGCTCGTTGTCCAGATACAATCGGTCTGTCATGTTACGTGCGTGTCAAGCCACCTGGGCCTATTGGCATGCGTGAAAGCGGTAGCTATGTGAGGCTGCTTAATGAAATTTCCGCTTGCTCGGTCCTGTTTGTGAAGAGGACAGGATCCTCTTTTGAATTCTTAGTCCCGTTTTTAAGAGCACAGGATCTTCCTTTTTGCCATGTTCAGTCTGTTCAGTCTGTTTTAATAGGCCTAGGGTTTTTTTCAGCCGTACCCCAATATTTCTTCAGCGGCATCTGAGAAATACAAAGGAATGACTATTTACAAAGGCTATGTAGACAGGTAGTCTAGATTTTATATTCTTTTTCTACAGACTCCTCAAAATGTTAAACTATGAAGTAAGGCTTAATGAAATGATGACGACCATGTTTTTCTACATATTGATTTCTCTCGAAATAATTTTATTTGCCATTAGTCGTCACGTGAACATGTTATCATCAACCTGGATGCAAAACAGATATTCCAATCTGCCTCTTCTTATAATGGCTATTGCTTTACTTTTGAAGCTTTTGGAGGGGAAATAATCCAAGATGACTCCCAAACCATCTATCTGACAATTTTGAATGTGGCAATTTTAAATCAGGATATCTAAAAACCTATAAAATACCAATTTCGGCTTCTAAATCCAGCAAAGAAAAAATTCCAACATGGCCACCAAAACACTGAAATCGTATTGGTTGATGGCAGCCATCTTTTTAATGTACTAACTCCCCGTAAAGCTGTTATTATTACATTGAGGTACACAATTTAAGACACTAAGCATTGGTGTGAATATGCACCTTTAACATTTGAACAAACTTGGATCCCTCGCGTGCAAGGGTGTAACCAAACAAATTTGATTAACATTGGCCCAATCCATTCAGTAGTTCTGGAGAAGTCGTTTTCACGAAAACTAGGTCATCCAAGATGGTCAACAAAGTATTTGGCCATTCAGGTTCCCTTGAACAAACTTCGTTCATTTGTTGCCATAGATGATCTCTAATAAGTTGTTAATCGATCCCCAAGCAGGTTCAGAGCAGATTTTTAAAGATGTTTCTAAAAATCGGCCAAAATCCAAAATGGGTACCGGGCAAATTGGCAGATCGGCTTCGTTTGAACAAACGTCGATCCTTATACTACAAGGATGCTTCTTGTCCAATATAATCAAAATCTAAAAAATTGTTCTCAAGAAGATATTTTTTATTTCATATTGCTTTGGCATTGGAGTTTTTGGCGGAGAATTATCCAAGCTGGCTGCCAAACAATTTATCAGACAGTTTCGAAAATGGCAAATCTGAAATCAGCATACTAAAAGCCTCTATGAAAACAAATTCTGCTTCAAAATTCATCAAATAAAAATCTAATATGGCCGCCTAATACGCTACATTGCGGACATGTTATTTGACGAATTAACTTCCCTTGAGCAAATTTTAATGGCCCTTAGAGCATAATCATGTCTCCCAAATTTTGGCCTGATCTGGTGATGCGTTCCGGAGAAGAAGTCGTTTTCATGAAAACTAGGTCATCCAAGGTGGCCGCCAAAGCATTTGGTCAATTAAGTTCGCTTGAACAAAGTTAGTTCTGCTGGTCCCTAGATGATATTTCGTTTTGAATCAATACCCTAAGTGGTTTCTAAAAAATCAGTCAAAATCCAAGATTGTCGTCGGCCAAAGTCAGATTCCTTTGAACAAAATTGGATCTCTATGCCATAAGGATGCTTCCTGCCAAATAAACTTGAAATTGGGCCAACGTTTCTAGAGAACAAATTTGAAATTTCCTGTTGCTTTAGTATGGGAGTTTTTGGCGGGAAAAATATCCAAGATGGCCGGAAATCCATTTCTCTGACAGTTTCAAAAATGGAAAATTTGAAATCAGCAAAGCCAAACGCCTATATAAAACTAATTTCGGCTACAAAATCCATTAAATAAAAAAAATTCAATACGGCTGCCAAACATGCTACATTGTGATTGGTCCTCGGGGGCTATGTTTTTTTACATATCAACTTCTCTTGAACAAATTTAAACACTGCTTTGTCCCTAATCATATCTCCCAGCTTTCAGCCTGAACTGTTTGGCGGTTCTGGAGAAGCAGTCCTTTTCGTGAAAACTAGTTCATCAAAGATGGCTGACAAACCATTTGGCTCAGCAGGTTCCCTTGAACAACCTTGGTTCAGCTCTTCATCAAGATGATATTTCATGAGGTTTTAATCAATCCCCCAAGTGATATCGAAGAAGAAAATTTTTAAGACATTTCTAAAAATCGGACAAAATTCAAGATGGTTACCGGCCAAATTAGCAGATCAGGCTCCTTTGAACAAACTTGAACCCCTATGTGGTAGGGATTCTTCCTGCCAATTATAATTGAACTTGTCCCTGTGGTTCTTGAGAAGACATCATTTAAAGAAAAATTTGATGGATGCATGACGCCAGACAGATGAATGAACAGGCAGTCGATGGACGATCACCATGGCATAAGGTCACTTGGCCATTCTGGCCAGGTGAGCTAATATCCACTGTTGGGTTAAGAGCTGCCTTTTTAATATATATGCGTCTATCGCTTCAGCTAATCACGTCTACCACGCAGATAGGCATAATCAATATTCTTGTAAAACGTAGCTATAATTTATCGACGTCTAATGGCCATAATCAATACTTGCACATATATCACTTCAGCCAATCAGATCGCGAGTCTATCGCTATAGAAAATAATCAATATTCCTGTAACACTTAGCTTTATTTTATATGCGTCTTTCACATCTACCAATCGGATTGCGTTTCTATCATCATAATTGATATATAGGCTTGCGGGTAGCTAAAATTTATGTGCATCTATCGCTTCAGCAAATCAGATCGCTATAGCACCAAATCGATATTTGGGTGACAGGTGACTATATTTATGTGCGTCTACCACTGCAGCCTATCAGTTCATGCAACTATTGCGTTAGCAAACAATAGATATTTGAGTGGCAGGTGGCTCTACATTATACTCGTCTGTCGAGTCAGCCTATCAGATCACGTGTCTATCGCTATATGGCATAATTAAAATTGATTGACAGCTGACTTATAAGTTATAAGCATCTATCATTATAGTCCACAATTGATAATTCTGTGTTGATCACTTCAGCCTATCAAATTACATATTTATCATTATAGTACATAATCGATATTGATTGACAGCTGGCTTATAATTTAAGCATTCCTATCTCTGTAGCCCATAATAAATAATTATGCCTCTTTCGCTTCACCCAATCAAATTGCACGTCTATCGATATTGCCCATAATCAATAATACCTCTTTTGAGTGACATGTGGGATTGATATAAATACGAGACTCATTTTATTGCTGGTCATTCTGACAAAGGGCTACCTAGAGTGAACATCTCCATGTACTAGTAGTGGCAGACGTTCTTGTTATACTTATTGTGATGCTTGTACTAGTAGCCGTGTCTGAGTGTACAAATAGCGTATTCTTTATGGATACATCATCGGATTTACCTGTTCCATAGGAAAAGACTCCATGAGCCCTTTTTAAGATACGTGATTAGAAATCTCTTTTTATTGTTTTATCATTACGTATTCCCTGTCACGTCTTGGTTATCAAGATTACTAGCCATTGTGTGCGACAGACACACTTTTTCATTATTCCTCCCAAGTCACGTGGTCTTTTTGGCATGACCTAATTCCCCATATATGGAGTGGCAAAAGGTCGTAGGTTCCAGCGGGTATGTTTATACAAGGACGCCCACAAGACATGCCTCTTTTTGTCTCACCATATATGGGCAATTAAGCCATACATCCCGAAAACCATGTGACGTCAGTAGACCAATTAAAAAGCCTGGCCGTTTCACCGCTTACTAATACTTTGGCATGCTTAGAAAAGGATGCAGCAGCAAAGAAGGCATATCCGACACTAGCACGCACTGACACTGTTGGCAGATAGACACATAATGTCAGTGAAATATTCACTTGTGGCATGTATCGTGCCAGGATTAACACAGCTATTGAGCAATCTGAGATACTGTGTGGTTGAAAAAGCATGGCCCATAACCAAAATAAACATAACAACTTGAACAATTGAATGAAATGTATAATTGTATTATTCCTCCGTATCAATTAAAGTTTGAATAGCATATCAAGTGGACAGCATTCGTGGCCAGAATGTGGGCACAGGCTGACAAACTGATGATAAATTATAAACCACAGTCGGGTAGAGGTGGACATAAAATTGTTCATGGCGTGTGTGACGTAGTGATGGTCTTTGGACTACAGCATTGCCACTAATGATAAGATTAGACGTTTATCTCACTCTAAACACAGTGATTCGGAGTGACCCTTATGAGTTTGAACGTATTACATGTATAAGAAACGTCGCATGAAGTACCAAAAATACGGTTGTTGCTATCTTGATATGTATGTAATTCGCTATTATTACTAGGGAATTATGAAATAATTATATGTTTCGCAACTAAAGAAATTAAAAGTACATAGTAAACAGTCAGGTGTCTGGTGACCTTGACATGTTCTTAAAGTGTCCATGACATCACTGGTATGACTTTGCATAAATCGATCACACATGTGTCAAATTTTCAGAAAAGCACGCCGATTCACTTGAAACGTTCTCATTTACTAACAAAACTAGCTTTTGTTCATTATCTGACAACCGGCCGCCAATACGTTGATCGATTTCCATCTCAAAATGGTACACCTGTATGGGATGTAATCACGCTCATTTATTTCCTGAGATGTTTTTATAAGACAAAATTTATCTCCTTTCCACTATAGTTTCAATGAAAATGAACAAAATTTGAGGAATTTTACACACACCCCTTCGATAACAAATTTGGAGCATATCCATCTAATACACTAATTAACATTACTCAACCTTGCACGCGCGTATTCAGCAGGAAAAACTATCCTAGAACCAATTACAAATATAGCATGCACTAAAGGTAATTTAGGCGACAGCACTTTCGATATCTGCCTGGCTTACTATCGATTTCTATGCAGGGCTATGCTAGCCATAACTCGAGTGACGTAGCTACAGGTGGCTTATTGATTGCCGGAATTGAAAAAGTTGCATTCACATTTCCAGTTTTGCGCGTTTTCAAATTAGCATTTTTTGCACATTTCTTACTGTATGTTCGCACTCTTTACATATGTGAGAATGTGCAAATGAATCGGTGCAGTACTTAGTTACATTCGACATGTTCTTAAACACATAATGAATTTGTTCTTATCTAATGGATTTTGGATCCTCATAACTTGAGTTACCTTAATTTCATATCGATTTCAGGAAGCGTAAAATGTGATCAGAGGTTAATTAGAAATGGGCGGGGCATAGATAGAAAGGTGCAGCACATAGCTAGAAATTGGTGGGGCCTAGTTAAAAAAAAGTGTCCATCTAGTAATTTAGGTCCGCTGATTGTTTGGGCTGACAAATTGACCATTCCATTTTATCCATCCATCTTATGACGTCATAGTCAACTCCATGACGTGTAGGGGGACGTCATAATCATTACGTCATGAATGACTAAATTTAGTCCGTCGTTAGCGCTTAATAGTCCAACACATTGCACAAATTGTGTTTTTGTTATTTAATAAACATGCTGGTGAATATTTTGAAACTAATTTGACTGGACGCTGTTGCTACTATAGGCAGCAACAGCACCCATTCAAATTAGTTTCAAAATAATCAACAACTTACCTGTATAGTTTTCTGATGAGCGATTTCAGCCATCGATCGATTCCAACACGATCGATTGTGGGTGTAGATTAGTTTGAGAGGGGCGAGGCTGGAACTGATACAAATATTGCCTGAACTGCGCTGGTATGCCTAATGCCTAATATGTCAATCGTGGTATGTAGTCGTGTGGCACCCTTACCTAACCAACTATCCTCCACCAATCATGTACTCCAGCAATAATGATATTTAATTAACCCTTTAAGTCCAAAATGTGGCCAAGAGTATAACAATTTTTCCTTTTTAAATGGCAATTCGGAGGTCAAGAGAAGACTTTTGGAAATTTACCACTGGAACGACTGTCTCGATTAGGGTCAGTAATAAAATAGTCTTCTCTTGACCTGCAAATTGTCATTGCACAACTCTACTACTGAAGCTATTTGGCCATTAAAGGGTTACGTTGACACAATCGGGGTTAACCACGTTGTCTATCACACATAAGCTTGTCTGAACAAGGTACATTTGTCCAATACCAGTGTCGTTGATATATTTTTCAATCTGGTCACGATGTCTATTTTGGAAACAATGTTGCTTAGAGCTGGTGCTTTAGTGCTTGCCCCCAAGATTAGGACACATCTTTGGGACCGCACGCACAAACGTCTACCCAAGTTCGGAGAAGATCCCTCAAGTAAAATACGAAGACACGTTTTCGAGACACACGTCCACCCGAGTTGTAGAGGATCCCTACCGTAGAAGAAGAGGTATTGAGCATTCTCGTGACCCCTTAACACTCGAATTTATTCAAGAAAATTTAAATTTTCTCATAGAAAATGTCTATTTTCCGACCAAGAGAAGGCTATTTTTGACAATTTACCACTGGAATGACTGGTTCGGTTATCGAGCCAGTCATTCCAGTGGCAAATTGTCCAAAATAGTCTTTATTTGGTCTGCAACTGGACATTTGTCCAGACCACTGCTGAAGCCGTTTTTGTCTGATATGAGTATTAAATGGTTAAGCCCAAGAACAAGAACAAGGAGGAAAAGCATTCCATGCTCACATTGAGCCTTGCTTCTAGCAACGCTTGTAAAAACATACATCTAAAAACACTCCATGCTCACATTGAGCCTTGCTTCTAGCGACGCTTGTAAAAACATACATCTAAAAACACTCCATGCTCACATTGAGCCTTGCTTCTAGCGACGCTGTCAAAAACAGACATCTAAAAACACTCCAAGCTCCCATTGAGCCTTGCTTCTAACGACGTGGGTAAAAATAGACATCGAAAAACACTCCAAGCTCACATTGAGCCTTGCTTCTAGCGACCCTGGTAAAAACAGACATCTAAAAACACTCCAAGCTCACATTGAGCCTGGCTTCTAGTTATGCGGGTAAAAACAGACATCGAAAAACACTCCAAGTTCATGCTGGGCCTTGCTTCTAGCGACGCTGGCAAAAACAGACATCTAAAACACCCGAGCTCACATTGAGCCTTGCTTCTAGCGACGCTGGTAAAAATGGACATCTAAAAACACTCCAAGCTCACACTGAGCCTTGCTTCTAGCGACGCCAGTAAAACAGACCTCTAAAACACTCCAAGCTCACATTGAGCCTTGCTTCTAGCGACCCTGGTAAAAACAGACATCTAAAAACACTCCAAGCTCACATTGAGCCTGGCTTCTAGTGATGCGGGTAAAAACAGACATCGAAAAACACTCCAAGTTCATGCTGGGCCTTGCTTCTAGCGACGCTGGCAAAAACAGACATCTAAAACACCCGAGCTCACATTGAGCCTTGCTTCTAGCGACGCTGGTAAAAACGGACATCTAAAAACACTCCAAGCTCACATTGAGCCTTGCTTCTAGCGACGCTGGTAAAAATGGACATCTAAAAACACTCCAAACTCACACTCAGCCTTGCTTCTAGCGACGCTGGTAAAACAGACATATAAAAACACACCATGCTCACATTGAGCCTTGCTTCTAGCGACGCTATCAAAAAACAGACATCTAAAACACTCCAAGCTCACATTGAGCCTTGCTTCTAGCGACGCTGGTAAAAACGGACATCTAAAAACACTCCAAGCTCACATTGAGCCTTGCTTCTAGCTACGCTGGTAAAACAGACCTCTAAAACACTCCAAGCTCACATTGAGCCTTGCTTCTAGCTACGCTGGTAAAAACGGACATCTAAAAACACTGCAGGCTCACACTGAGCCTTGCTTCTAGCGACACTGTAAAAAACAGACATATAAAAACACTCCATGCTCACATTGAGCCTTGCTTCTAGCCACGCTGGTAAAAACAGACATCTAAGCTATATTTCCATTTCTATGGCTAGGGATATGGGTACAGATATGGCGAAAATCTAAATCACACTTCATCTCAGGAGTGTATCAATCTGTCCATTAGGGACACGATTATATCTACGGGTCCGGATACGTACATAAAAACCGGACCATGGAGTGATTTTAGAAATTCCGCATACGGAATCGTATACAGGACGGTTGGAACCATGTCTATGAAAACATTCTATGCGCTTCATTTATGGGCATTTGCCGCAATTACGTGACTATTGTGTCACGCAATTTAATTTTTGAATGTGATATCCGTATCCAGAGATGCATATGTATGGAAATGCAAACAACGTAACACATCCGCAAGTAGTAGTGCCTCTCACAAGTCACGTGATTTCGAGGGGCGGGCCTTAATTGCCCATATTGGGAGTGCCAAAACTGGGCGGGTTCTGCTGAACGTTCTTGTACAAATATGCCCACCAGAACACGCCACTTTTTTACCCTTCATATATGGGCAATTATGCCGCGCCCCACCGAAATTCTGTGACTTGTGAGAGCCTATCAAAAAGCGTCTCTGCTCCCACCCCGCTGATACTACTTCCCCAGACGCATCCGTATCCGGATCGTACCCGTATACGGACTCCGCCGCACCCATTCAAATTGAAGTGTAGCTTAAAGGTACGAACAAACCTGAACAAATCTGCTGTCCATATCCATATTCGTTGTAGGTATCAGCCTTGCGTTCCGTATGGAAAACGTTCCAGAGCGCTCTGCGCGTGTAAAGTCGGCTTTTCTCGTTTTGTATATTATATGATGTAAATAATGCGAAAACAACAGATTGTTAATAGTTTGCAGATTAGCAACACGTTTTGAAATGTTTTTGCTATGGAACGCAAGGCTGTATCAGTGCAAATCACTCTTTTTGTTAATCAGCTAATATACACACACCTATCAATATATGCACACCTATCCGTGTCTCCAGCCGTTAATTTCCATTTTGGAGCGATTTTCACGTGAACGGGTGAATGCACGGGATGAAAATTTCAGGTTCTGATAAGAAGGATATTTTAAACCAATTTGACTGGGGTCTGTGTATGCCATAGGCAGCAATATCACCCAGTCAAATTAGGTTAAAATATAGATGGGCGGGGCACAACTAAAACTTGAAAGGTTCATTCTTATAGAGAAATCAGCTTTTCCGTGACTAAGCTGAGACACAGAGGAAATGTATGGTCGTAATGCTTAGAACGTATTTTCACCTAGGGTTTCTATTTTAACTGAATGACTTACATCTGTGCAGGTGTCCATTCATACACTTTAGTAACAAACTTTTCGATTTTCGTATCGGACCTAAATCAGAAGATAGTGATGTCAGCTAACATGTGACGTATTTTATTATGAAGTAATATACTTGAGTGACAGCTCTGTCTCCAGTCGGAGGGGGATCATATCCCTAACAGTAATAAATAATAAGTAATTAACTATCCTTTACTCGAACTGCGTAATTGTGGAACTAATGAACTCATATCTACAGGAGCCGGGCCTTTTCGACAGTATCATCTACGGCTGGTGGGTGGAGATAGCGAAGTAGAAGGGCGCCTGGAAGTATTTTACAATGGTTCGTGGGGTACTTTCTGTGGCGTCAGTTTTACACGTCTCCTGGGTGATGCTGTATGCAGAAAGCTGGGATTTCGGTGAGTTGGCCTTCACCATAAAATAATATATGCTACTTATTTCATAATCAATTACTTCGTGAATGGCGTAGCTTGGACATAGGCAGCAACGGCGCACAGTCAAATCAGTTTCAAAATATTAAAGAGCTTACCTGTATAGTTTTCTAGAAATTGATATTCGGAAAGTGCAGGGAACAATCGATCCCAACACGGACAAAGCGTGGGCTTCGCTTCGCTAGAGATGGGTGGGACAGAGCTAAAACTGGATCCCCCTATTATACAGGTATGTTGTTGCATATTTGGAAACTATTATTTAACAAGAAGCTGCTGCTACCGTAGACAGTAATAACTTCCAGCCAAATTAGTGTCAAATTAATAAACCTAATTTTTGTTAAATTAAAAAAAAATTCTAATTTTGTCTTTAGTGTTCAAATGCTTAAAGCTAGGATTCCATATGCGCGGATGCGGATGCGGCTGGCGTGCGCGTTTTGGTGTGCGGATTAGGCCAACCCGCGTTGTTTGTCTCCATATAAACGGCGTAATATGTGCTTATTCTTTCATTTCGTTGGAGATACCGAAAAGGAAACATGGTTGCGAAAATGCGCGTGCTTAAAGCAAAGAAAAAACCCGCTACCTTTGACGTCATTTTATGGAACCCCCACCCCACCACCGCGGGTGCGAGCGGTGAGCGTCTGGATTGTTATATGTAGCGATTGAGAAAATCGCTTCAGCATCCGCATATCGTTTCGCGTCCGCTTCAGCGCATATGGAATCACACATATTGAACTTAATGATATTCGATTTTACAGCATCCGCGCTTATGGAATCCTAGCTTAATATCAAATTATTGCTATTTAAACATTCTCTTGTCCTTTAGCGAAATTTCTCTAATTACTGCGCATGCTGAGTTTGGAAGAGGTGAAGGCGGGGTCTAGATATTCGACTGCGGTGTCGGAGCGATTCGGATCGGCGGGGGTCGGATCGGCGACTGTCGACTCCGTTATCACCCGTCTCAGTGTCCACACCGTCTAGATACTGGCATACACTGCAGTGAGTTTTACTGTTTATTTTATTATCATTCTCAGGTCAAACAATGACATATGTGATGTGTATATTAAAACTATATTACATCATTATATATACATCATCATTTGCAATGTATAGTTATTATGTATATATTAGATCATAATTCTGTAATCGTCATTATATTTGCATCATATTGTTTATATCATCATCATAATACCATTATCATAGCTTTATCACTAGCATCATCACATCATTATATTGTTTCATGTTACATCGGCATGTTACTTGTATCGTATCCTTATGTTGTCGTCATCATTTGCAACATTTTCTTCCTCCTAATACGTTTACCGTTTGACCAGCTTCAGTCATGTCAGAATTGTATATTTATCCCATTCACTTATCATAAGGATATCATCATAACATCACATCATTAAACCGTTTCATTTTCACATAATTGTGCTTTTTTACGTTGTGGTGTTATCATTATATCATCATCATCATCATTAATCATCATAAACATCATCAGTGCTGTCTCACACCATCATCCATTCCAAGATGCCCTCATCCCCGCAATCGACCTTTCCGGTTGTAGCTATGCCCCGCCCATCTCTAGCTAAGCTCCATCCACACCTCGCTCGTGTTGGGATCGATCGATCTCTGAACACCCTGACTATCAATTTCCAAAAAACTACACATTTAAGCTGTTGAATATTTTGAAACCAATTTGACTGAGTGCTGTTGCTGCGTAAGGCAACAACAGCGCCCAGTCAAATCAGTTTCAAAATATTCAACAGCATGTTTATTAAATAGCAAAGAATTACAAAGACATACAATTCATACAACGTGTCGGAGTATTTGAGATTTGGTGACGGTCGATATGGAACCACTTGTGGCGTAATGATTGTGACGTCATCATACACGTGCTGAGCTGATTATGACGTCATACGAGGTCAGATGATAGATGGATACTCTGGATGGTGAATTACAGGACATCTCAGCTTATCTCATAATCACCATTCCTGTGATAGAATTGGCCAACTATATTCAATTCCTGACATTTTAGCTTTTTTATCATGCCGACAACGATAGCGGCTTTAGTAGCTAAATGTTGATACATTTCTACAGCCTGTGATGTCTGTCCTCATTACTTCACAAATCTGCGTGCAAACGCATATTATTATAATCTTACGTATCCTTCTTCGTCTTCTTCTTCTTCTTCTTCTTCTTCTTCTTCTTCTTCTTCTTCTACTTCTTCTTCTTCTTCTTCTTCTTCTTCTTCTTCTTCGTCGTCGTCGTCGTCGTCGTCGTCGTCGTCGTCGTCGTCGTCGTTTTCTTTCTTCTCTATTCTTGGTAACAATTTTTAGTCGCTGGTAGTAACGCAATAAACCACGATGTCTCTTCAGTCAGCCATTCAGTCAGTCACAAAACCTTGTTTCTGACTGTATATCACAAACTGCTGCTCCGATTTTACTCAAATCTTAACACAGCGCAGGAACTTACGGTGCAAGAGGATTGCCAGACGTTGGCCATGGTCTAGATAAAACAAACCGGATTTGGATCAGAGCAGATTCTGGATCTATGGGTATCGCAGAATATGGCGTAAATCTTAAAACAGGAAAGCGACTGAGCATACACTATTATTCCACAACCTTAGGTGGGATAAAAAACAATCCGGAAAATCTGAAATATCAGGAAATTCTAAAAATTCTCGAACCCGGCAGTTACCGGGATTCGATTGATCGTGTTAGCCTAAATCTTCTCCCACACTTCCCATCCGATCAACTCCAAATGTGATCAGCTAGTATTTCCCATGGAGGAGAAGTGCACAACTCCTAATGTGGTCAGCTAGTATTGCCCATGGAGGAGAAGTGCACAACTCCTAATGAGGTCAGCTAGTGGTATCTATGGAAGAGCAGTGCACAATTCCTAATATGGTCAGCTAGTGGTATCCATGGAAGAGCAGTGCACAATTCCTAATGTGGTCAGCTAGTGGTATTCATGGAAGAGCAGTGCACAATTCCTAATGTGGTCAGCTAGTGGTATCCATGGAAGAGCAGTGCACAACTCCTAATGTGATCAGCTAGTGGTATCCATGGAAGAGGAGTGCACAAGTCCTAATGTGGTCAGCTAGTGGTATCCATGGAAGAGCAGTGCACAACTCCTATTACTTTACAATTTCCCAAGGTCTTTCGAGCTACCAACCTTTCTTTTTCCAAAAAAATGCCCCATAGAAAATGGTCGGGATTTCACTATTTATCCTTGAAATGCGACTTCGCCTAGACCGTTGGTTGGATCACTACCATACCTAGTCAGGATGTTACCATTGGTGTCCTGAATGTGTTGATTGATTCGGCAGGCACGTGCACAATGAGAGATGGAATCCGTTGGCCTAGAAAATAACCAGTTTTAGTTTCTGGCCAATATGAACTCCCCATGAACTTCCATTCATCAGAAACAGTCAATGAACATGTTGCACGATAGCCTGTGACAGCCTGTTTAGAAGGCGGGAACTCGGATTATGAAACTAAAAATGATACTAAATTGATTATGAAGACTCAGGCTTGTATCTGACTGAAGACGATTCTCTGGGTTCGGAAAAGACGAAGTGTGTTTCTCTAATCACAGATTGCACTTAACAACTGATAAATTTAATAAATATACTTTTATTAACTTATATAACAAGATAAAGTAGTAAGTCATATTGCAGACTGAAACTGATTTAAACTCATACAAACTTAAACATCAATCGACGACTGGTATACTAAGAATTGCTGAACTAACTATTTCTAAGTACTGAGCATACGTTTGCTAATAAGCACACTGATCTCAGGATCAACGGATGGTAGAGTGATCACGAACACTGTCAACAGTGTCTTATATAATGTAGACACAACAGGAGCAAAAGAGGGAGTTCGGATTCCGATTGGTCAAACGTCATTGCTCGCCCAATAGAATCCCCGCAAACTCACTTGAAGATGCGTATGTTTGACTAGTCCTAAATAGTTCTCGCTGGAACCATTTTGAAGGATATATCACAACATCTTGTTGATATTGCACAATACTGACGTCATAATGTTGTGATTCCAGGCATAGTTTCATGTTATTGTTCAGCTTGACAGCTCGGCCACGGACTTCTATCTGAATCCCTAGGATTCGCCCATACATGATTTGTCTATTTAGGCGTTGGCAACATGACGGTCACAGCACCACAGAACCTCATCATTCAGCGATCTCTGACCTAGCACGTACTGCGGATCTGGTTATGGGAAAATCCGTAGCCCATGCAGCACATGAGTCAGCAGCATCTGATAAAGTTCTACCATAATAGCAAACCATTCATTTAACCACTGCCTCTATTCAAGATATTTACAGTCATAAAGTTCTCAAAATAACCATTTCTTGCCGTACGCTGTCGAGTATTGACTGCTTAAATAGCTACAATCGTTCCTAAAACAATTCCGCATCAAATCAGTAAATTCACAGCCGCATTTTATATACCACCGCTAATATGCGTAGCATCAAAATTCATTCAGTAATAAACAAACAGTATTTCATACAGGCCTAACTAACCATGCTTGGATTTCGGATAAATTCTATAACACCATCATGAAATGCGTTTAACATTTAGAAATACAATAGTTTGCTGTCGTTGTTACGAACTAAAAAATAGTTTGCGTTTGTTGTTATGAAAGTTTGCATTTGTTGTTATGGATTGTATTCAAAATAGTTTGCATTTGTTTCTGTCAAACGGTGAGTAATTCTTTTATCCATTTTATTCCATTCATGCTGCATTTATTAACATGGCCACTTGCTTTCTTCACTATAGACCCATGCCATTACTAAAGTAAACGTTCATTCTTCCTTCTACTATTCTATCCGTCCTCCTTGTCTGTTCGTCCGTCCTTTGTTCATACTCCAAACATATATCATATTCCAGCACACAACGTCAAATAGGTTACCATATCACGCGCTCCTGACTAGGCCATCCTGCTCGTCTGTCTATATACATAATACTTGTTACATAAATAAAAACAAAGTTCAAACTACAATCTGATTGCGTACATGTCCATACGCACACATACACGTACGCACCTCCACACACATATATTACATAAACGGTTTCTCATAAATGACATATATAAATCACGATGACGTTATTGTGACGTAGAACATATTTATAACTGAGATGAACTTATCCGAAAGACTTCTAAAAAGATTAACAGAAGATTTGTGCTTCAGGCTCGCTAGGTCAATAGGTCATATGCAAATAATACTTAAGACAGGAACCGACAACCTTGAGGGTAGCTACTTCCTCAAAATCCCCAGATCCGAATCCGGATATCTACACTGTTATGTTAATGTCACCACTTAGTGCCAGTTCCAGCTGTAAAGGAACCTCTTGATCTTCAGAGTTACCAGTCGTCGGTTTTTGCAAAAGCGAATACTCCTTAATTATGCATGTGTAATGAGCATATTAAAAGATACTTTAAGGCACATCACGGGGTTCAGGTTAGGGTTAGTGTTAGGGCTAACAAAAATACCCGTTTTTGTATTTGGCAGAAATGAACTAACTGCCCATGCCTGAAAAAGTTGAAGTAAAACAAATTTAAAAATGACCGTCAAAATAGTTTGCTGATCGACCTGAAATATGTCGACTTGCTTTGGTATGACATTTAAAGTTGGTCCATCCAATAGTTTTCGAGAAAGTAGCTTTTCCATACCCGGGATGCCCATTTTTAAACCTATGGTAATTTCAATTAAGCATCTTTGAACTGTGACTACACCTCAAGTTCTTTTGGACCACCACCGTATTTTGGTATGGTGTTACCTTCGGGATCTAAGGGACATTTGATGATTTTACGGTCGAAGGCAAACGGCAAAAGTACCCCTTAGGCTAAGGTATCCCTTACTTTCCTACAAACTATACCACATATACCCCGTATATTAATTATACGTATTATTATTTGTCGTCGTCGTCGTCCTCGTCGTCGTCGTCGTCGTCGTCTTGGATAGTAGTAGTAGTAGTAATAGTAGTAGTAGTAGTAGTAGTAGTAGTAGTAGTAGTAGTAGGAGTAGTAGTAGTAGTAGTATTAGTAGTAGTAGTAGTAGTAGCAGCAGCAGCAGCAGCAATAGCAGTAGCAGTAGTAGTAGTAGTAGTAGTAGTAGTAGTAGTAGTAGCAGCAGCAGCAGTAGTAGTAGTAGTAGCAGTAGTAGTAGTAGTAGTAGTAGTAGTAGTAGTAGTAGTAGTAGTAGTAGTAGTAGTAGCAGCAGTAGCAGTAGCAGTAACAGTAGCAGCAGTAGTAGTAGTAGTAGTAGTAGTAGTAGTAGTAGTAGTAGTAGTAGTAGTAGTAGTAGTAGTAGTAATAGTAGTAGTAGTAGTAGTAGTAGTAGCAGCAGCAGCAGCAGCAGCAGCAGTAGCAGTAGTAGTAGTAGTAGTAGTAGTAGTAGTAGTAGTAGTGGTAGTAGTAGTAGTAGTGGTAGTAGTAGTTGCAACAACATGATGTTGAATGTTTTGAAACTAATTTGACTGGGAGTAATTATTGATTATAGCAGCAACAGCTCCACGTCAAATTTGTTTTTAAAATATTCAACAGATGCATACATATACAATTGCCATTAAATTTGGTTTCTGAGAATTCAGGGTACAAGGTGCCTAGATCGATTCATAAATACTCCCAACGTCGGCGGAGCTTAGCTAGAAATGGGCAGGACGCAGCTAGAAATGGATCTCCATATTAGAAGATACAGCTGACCTATCCTTGTCTTTCGTTTATATTGTCATAATATCTTTCTTCGCAGGGGAATGAATCCGATTGCAAGTCAGATGTTAGAATATCATGAACCTCGTACAATAAATTAAATTAACAATTGAACAAATAATGATTTTAGTTATCCCTATACCTATAAACCAAATCCCTATATTGTATAAACTATGTGCAACGGGAATACTTTGTATGTTGTTGTCTGTCATCTTTTGTGCTTCATCATGCTTTCATTGACATGCAATTTAAGCGGAACATTTTTCATCGTCCTATTTATATACTTTCTTCATTAACATCATACAAAGTAGGGTAGCTACAGATATCTTTCTGACTGGGATTACTGCACATGTACACACAAACGCGGTCGGGGGGGGGGGGGGGGGTGAGGGTGGGAGGGGGTGATCACGCTACAGGTTACTGTTGCTGTAGTGGCATAACTGTTACATCAATCATGCACCAATAGAGGTTATTTCATAGTTAATATTTCACACATGTCTAAGCGTTACGCTGTCAAATAACCACATGGGAACCAATAGACAAACACCAGCGGTGAAGCTTTCCCTGCAGGCACAGGACGTTGTTTCAATGTTGAATCCACGTTGAAACAACGGCATGTGCCTGCTGGGTTAGCATTGTAATCATGTAACCATATGGACCCAGAAAAGCAAAACCTAAGAGGCTCAGTCATTGTTTCCAGGGCACAATATTAATTTTAAATATTGAAAGGGTTAATAAAACTAGGTAACCAGCAAATGAACCGTCAGATATTTTAAATGATTTTCTGTTCACAATATTGAAATATGAATGGAAAAATCTAAGTCGTCATCGGGCTAGTGAGTTCGAGATTTTGGTAGCCCAGCTTAAAATCTAGTAGCCATGGATTATTACACCTGTACACACAAAGGAGGAATCACGCTACAGGCTACTGTTGCTGTAGAGGCATTACACCAATCATTGGAGATTACTTCATGAAGAAGGTTTCACACATATCTAAGCATTACACTAAGCTTTATGAAATAGAGTTATATACCAAGTTCAAACTGACCCTGAACTTTGACATCATGAACCCAATAATTGTGTGCGCCATCCTTTAAATATAAAGAAGCATGTGTACACATTCAGTACCGATATGGCGAAGTCATGCCGAGATAAAAGACAATATGTTAATCTAAAGCAAAAACCTAACCATAACAAATAGAGTTATATACCAAGCTCAGAGTGACCTTAAACTTGGATTTCATAACCGAAATATAATTGTGGTCAATACCATTGATATAGTGAAGCACGTACCCAAGTTTAGTGCTATTAGGGTGAACCTATCCTGAGATATAAGATAAC